>JAWWMW010001346.1:0-10071 GCA_035048345.1 Echeveria elegans
GCAATGCGTGCATAGCGAATTATTATTTGAACGGTTCGATTGCACATTAGGGACGACAGATTATAAAAATAGGGTAACATGTGGTTGTATGTGGTTGTTCCCGCTGCATTCAGTCGGGACGACGGGCGGTACGCTAGTAGTATATATATATTTAGTAAACGGATGAAAAACGTACGTATCACAGATCATCATATTCATCTATATATAAACAGATGGTAAATAAGAATGAGTTGATCCATTAATCTAAGGCTCCGCTTGGTTGCGGAGAAAAAATGAGGAAAAGAAACTTTAAAGAAAAATAATTTTTCCATGAGAAAGTTGTAAGGAAAATTTGATCTCGTTTTGCCTATTTTTTTCATTTTTCCCTTACAACCAAACACACATTTCATTTTCATTCATTTTTTTTAATTTTTTTCTTTCCTCACCTTTTTTTCTGCAACAAACGGAGCCTAAAGATATGACAAATGGATGGACTTTGCCACACAATTCATGGATAAACGGATATGGATGAGATTGTCGGGTATACTCCGGATAGTATTTTTAATCGCAGCGCCAGGCGCATTCTTTTTATAATAATCTCGATTGAAATTTTGTGTGTGAATAAAACTGGGATTATTGGACAACTAAATTTAACTTTAATGATGTAATAGCAGATTATTACAATACCGAAAATACCCCACACCGTCACGGCCCACGGGTGCAACCTAACCGCTAACTCACCGTTACAACAGTAACACACTTTTAACGCCACAACCGACACACGCGCCCCAGTCATACCACTAATCATACATTACTCTAATCGCTTTACCTTAACTATCATAATCATCTAATTTAATCACTTCACAACTCCGATAAATTGTCGGCGCATCAGATCCCCGTCTCCGAGATATCGCCACGTGTCACTATCTCACAATCGATGCTTGACACGTGGTGAAAAAACGGGCCCCATACAACTGGCGATTATTATTGGCTGTGTCAAGTTTAACCTAACCATGGTTAACATCAAACTGCACCATATCATTCCGAAAACAAACTTCGCTTCACGCATATATCGTCGTCGTCGTCTTCTTCACCTCTCTCTCTACCTCTCGCTCGTTCCTCTCAACTACCCGATCCCGGCAGACTCCTCATTGGCATCGCGCCTCGATTCGATTAGGTTCGATTCGATTTTCTCCGGCGCCGATTTTCGTTTCGTTGATTTTTTCAAGATCTTGCTTCGTTTTTTTTGATGTATTGATGTCCACACATTAGGGCTTCCAATTTTGACCCATTGACGGTTCGTTTTACATTGCCGGATTGTTTAGTGTCGGTAACCGACGGTTACGCGGTGATTGGGATATAGAATTGGAGAATTGAGGGAGTGGGAGGGGTATGTGCAGGATTGAGGGAGGGGAGAAGAAGATAATGAGCATTGGAGAGAAGAGGAGGAAAGCGGAGAATTTGGTGATGGGATTGAAAAGTGGGGTGATTGGGGAGAAGATGAAAGGCGGAAGGTATAATATGAAGATGTGGATGATTAGGGCAACTAGTACAGTTTTGTTGTGGACTTGTGTGGTGCAGTTGACTGCATTGGGTGAGAATTGGGGACCTAGGGTGTTGAAAGGATGGCCTTCTTGTTTTTCTCAGGATTCCGCAATGTCTGAGGCTTTTGATTATAAAGCTTCTTATGTTCCTGTCCTTCCTCCAAAGAGTGAGTTTGTTGATATCCTTTCATGCTAAATGACACATTGTTACCGAAAATTAATGCTAGTTATGATGCTTAACTTGTGATTTTGTAGTTAGTTAATGTGTCTTTTGGTGTTGTTACCAGGAGTTTACAAGAACAATGGGTATCTAATGGTATCTTGCAATGGAGGGCTGAACCAAATGCGGGCTGCAGTGAGTGAATTTTATATAGTTTCTACCTGGGATTAAATTATTAGGATTTTGTTTCATGGGAGGTGTGAGACAGGGAAGGCTCATTTTGCTTCTGATTTAACAGATTTGTGATATGGTGGCTATTGCGAGATCGTTAAATGTTACTCTTGTGGTTCCAGAACTCGATAAGACCTCCTTCTGGGCTGATCAAAGGTTTGTTTTCATTTGGAGATTTGTCTTGCTGTGGGGAACCAGTGGTTCTTTTATTTGTGCATAAAGGCTGATTTTTTGGCTTTGACAGTGAATTCCAGGACATATTTGATGTCAACCATTTCATTACATCTTTGAGAGATGAGGTTCGGATATTGAAAGAGCTACCTCCCAGGGTCAAAAGGAGAGTAGAGCTGGGAATGTACCATTCTATGTCTCCCATAAGTTGGTCTGACATTTCATATTACCATTATCAAGTAATGTTCTCTCTTTTTTGTTCTTTGCTACTTCATTTTTAGAATTTTAATTTCTGCCTTTCTTGATATGTTACTAATGCCATATATTTCATGTACACAGATTCTACCTCTCATAAAAAAGCACAAAATTGTGCATCTAAATAGAACTGATGCCCGGCTTGCCAACAATAATCAACCTATGGAGATTCAAAAGTTGCGATGCCGGGTAAATTTCAAAGCTCTGAGGTTCACTCCTCAGATTGAAGATTTGGGTCACAGAGTTGTCAGGCTTCTGAGGCAAAATGGCCCATTCCTGGTGCTTCACCTCAGATATGAAATGGACATGTTGGCATTTTCTGGATGTAATCAAGGATGCAACACTGAGGAGGTGGATGAACTGACTAAATTGAGGTAGGAATTTTCTGGAGGTCATGCAACTTGCACTTGTAGGATGTTTCCTTCTTAAGATAATAGTTGCATGTTCTGTGGCAGATATGCTTATCCGTGGTGGAAAGAGAAAATCATAGATTCTGATATGAAGAGGAAAGATGGTTTATGTCCATTGACTCCTGAAGAGACTGCGCTTACTCTAAGAGCTATGGATATTGATTCCAATATCCAAATATATATCGCTGCTGGAGAGATCTACGGTGGTCGTAGAAGAATGGAAAGTCTAGCTGCATCCTATCCAAAACTGGTAATGAAGGCAGAATTGCTAATCAATTTATAAATCACATATAAGCAATTTAGATGCTCATTATGTATGTCGAGAAACAGGTTAGGAAGGAGACACTGCTAGAACCTTCTGATCTTAGGTATTTCCAGAACCATTCATCCCAAATGGCTGCATTGGATTATCTTGTTTCATTGGAGAGCGATATCTTTGTTCCTACATATGATGGGAATATGGCCAAAGTAGTTGAAGGCCACCGCAGGTACTAAGCTGCATTGAATCCGTAAACAGCAGACTGAGCAACCAAGCATCACGCTTATGTGGTCTTAATTTGGTGAATTTTATTGCAGGTACCTGGGCTACAAGAAGACTGTTCTATTGGATAGGAAAATGTTAGTCCAATTGATAGACCAGTACAACAATGGGTCAATGAGCTGGGATGAGTTCTCATCTGCTGTAAAAGAATCACATTCAAACCGAATGGGGAATCCAACAAAAAGGCTGGTGATTCCAGACCGACCAAAGGAAGAGGACTACTTTTATGCCAATCCTGAAGAGTGCTTAGAGTCTGCTGATGAGCTCACAAGTAGCATGTGATTGTCGCCCATCAGTATAGAGCCCAGATTTCCCACCTGAGATACTGCACCTCGGCAAGTTGTTAACCTATCCAGACACATGAACCGTTTTGCAGAAATGATTAGAGGGAAGAGACTCATCGTCATTGGTGATGAAGTTAAAGTGGATTTTTTCCCCTGAAAAGATAGACTGGCTCAGGCGGCAGATACATGTATTCATAGGGTTGCAGGCTTGTACCTCGGGGTGCCTATAAAGTTGAAATAATGTCCAAGTCATATTACTACGTACAGAGAATGTTATCATTACCACCCTGCAATTGCATGGAGTTTTTTATTATATTTGTGGATGGCTTGTGTAAAAACTGAGAGATGCTGATTAATGGAGAGATTTTCACAGAGGGGTACCCATGAAGTCTTTAAATGTACGTACATTTTATTACCTGTTGCCACACTGTGTACTTCTAACAGTCAGCCTGGGACGCTCTGAAGAAATCACATTATATGCCAGCGGCAGTGGGTACCTGTTTCTTTGTCTTATATTTTGTTTGGTTTACTAAGAGCTACGACATGGTAGAAATATTGGTGTAAACCATCAGTCACAAGTTCCCCGATAAAATTGGAGCTCCGGAACGATGAAGTAGAGGAGCATTCGACCAGGGACACTGTAGACCTTCAACTGATTTTGAAGAAACTTTATATGCTTCCTCTCTTCTAGAAAGTCATCTCAAGACAGTGCATAAACTAGGCGTGAGAACAAAAATACATTTAATGGAAAATGTGAAGTTTGGTTTGGTCAAGTATTTTCTTTGTTGTCATTCGTTAACAGAAGTTGGCTCCTGATCCTGAAAGAAACAAAAGGTTCAGATTTTAGGACAGGTTCACATCAATGTTGTAGAATTTCGATTTCCTACGTAAACGTGTCGAAATGAATGAGGCTGGTTGTCATATTGATCATAAGATTATGAAGCAAGAGACTTTGTCAAACCCAACTGCTAACAAACATTCAAGTGTCCAATAAATATTTCCATCTTGGAACAAGAACCCCAAAGTTGAAATGGTCACACATACAAAGCCAGTCAGTGGCCACATTTCTCCACTCAAAATCTAGGATTAGTCTTCTTCTTTTTCTTATTCTTCAATAAAAAAACAAAAAAAGATTTTTTACAGGAAAAGTCATGGTTACATAAGCGAGTAGCTTTGCATCTTATATGTACTGCACACAGCCCAGTTTGGTTATTACATAGTAGCAAACACAAGATGAGAGTGCTCTACAGATGGTTGGCTCAGTCTATCATTTTCGTAAGCTTGATAGCATCAGCAGCTGCCAAAATTCCGATGGCAAAACCCAACTGTACTGAAACATGTGGAAATGTTACCATACCTTACCCATTTGGCATAGGTGATCCAAATTGTTTTCTCAATCCATATTTTGAGATCACTTGCAATCGTACTCTTCGACCGTTCCTTCGTAAATTTAACTTGGAGGTCTTGAATATTTCACTGGATACCGATACATATATGTTGGTGAACAATCCGGTTTATTCAACATGTAGAGATGGGAGTTCTTGGAACAGCAGTGATTTAAGTGGCAGTCCTTTTGCATTTTTCGCCACCAACAGATTCTTGACTGTTGGTTGCGAAAATACCCTGATGATAGATAACTTGTAGAGGAGCGAGCCCGAGTTCTAAAGGTTGCTATGGAATCAACTGTTGCCAGACCACAATTCCCACCACCTTAGACTTTTACAAACTTACATCTACAGTGAATACATCAGCGTGTACCTACGGTTTCTTGGCAAATGACAAATGGTTTCAGACAAGTTTCTCATCGAATATTTCTATGATTATGAGCCAGGATCATGTACCTGTTACCCTTGTATGGGGATTGCAGAACAGTGAGTTTCCAGGAGCTAATGAGCGCGGCAGCTCTTACTTTTGCTTTGCCTCTATCTCGGAGGATCTGCAGAGGTGTCAGTGTAGCCACTCCTACGAAGGAAATCCGTATATTATAAATGGATGCCAACGTAAGGAAAACTTTTTAGTTCCTAGTAGAAATATTGAGCGTCTAATATATTTTTTTGACAACAGACTTACAAATTTTCTTTTGCGCGCAAACTTAGCTGTGGCAGCATGCGCAAACTGCAACGGAAGATGTGAGCGTGATATAAGTGAAGTATTCGACTGCATACCAAATAGAACAACAGAGATTATAATAGGTATTTATTGTTACAAACTTTTTTTTTTGAATATTTTGAATGTAAAAAGTCCTGATATGATCTTTGGAATGGGTGCAGCTGGAACAGTCGGAGGAGCTACTGGCATAGTGATCTTAATCGTCTTCTGCTTTGGGATGTATAAGCTCATTAAAAGGAGGAGGGAACGAAAACTCAAAAAGAAATTTTTCAAAATGAATGGAGGACTGCTACTGCAACAACAACTGTCTGCAAAAGAGGATTCATTTGAGACAACCAAGATATTCACTGTCAAGGAGTTAGAGAAAGCAACGGATAATTTCAATATAAGTAGAGTTTTAGGACAAGGCGGTCAAGGTACAGTTTACAAAGGCATGCTTACAGATGGAAAAATTGTTGCTGTCAAGAAGTCGAAATTGGTTGACCAGGGTCAAGTGGAACAATTTATCAACGAAGTAGTGATTCTTTCACAGATCAACCATAGAAATATTGTTAAGCTATTGGGTTGCTGCTTGGAGACGGAAGTTCCTTTACTTGTTTATGAGTTTATCTCCAACGGTACACTTTCTACATTGATCCGTAATCAGGACGATGAGTTCCCTCTCTCGTGGGAAATGAGGTTGCAAATTGCAACTGAAGTATCAGGGGCTTTAGCATATCTACATTCAGCAACTTCTGTACCAATTTACCATAGAGATATTAAATCTAGTAACATATTACTAGATGATAAATACAGAGCTAAGGTTGCGGATTTTGGAACATCGAGATCAGTTGCAGTTGATCAAACTCATTTGACAACTGTCGTGCAAGGTACATTTGGGTATTTGGATCCTGAATTCTTTCAGTCAAGTCAGTTTACCGATAAGAGCGATGTATACAGCTTTGGAGTTGTTCTTGCGGAGCTTTTGACAGGTGAAAGACCAATAATGTCACGAACAGGACAGGTTGATGAAAGGAGCTTAGCCACTTATTTCATTTCAGCTTTAGAAGAAGATTTTTTGTTCAAAATTATTGATGGAATAGTTGCAAGGGAGGGAAGAAAAGATGAAATTACTGCACTTGCTATCCTTGCAAGGAGGTGTTTGAACTTGAATGGAAGGCAAAGGCCTACAATGAAAGAAGTTATGTTTGAGATCGAACGAATAAGAACGTGTAGCATACCTACTGTCAATGCCTCAAACAAGTTTCATCATGTTCAGTCGATGGTTGAGTGTAACAGAAAGCAGGAGTATGATTTGAGTTCAACGTCATTCTCAGATTACACCGGCAAATAAACCAAATCCGTGTAGTATCGTAGAGGGAAATAATCACACAATGTAATCAGAAATACATGGAGAAATGAGCTCAACGTGTATGAAGAAAGTGGATAAATGGAAGCCAAGTTGGAGATTATTGGAAATTCTCTTTCATTTTGATTCAGGTTATGTGATAACATGGGAAAGCAAGGCTATTTAAATTTGCAAAACATTGATGTAAATGGAAATTGCGGAACTACTCATTGATTTCTCTTTCAGGAAATATACGCAACTGCATTGAGTTATTATCAGTATCGGTTTTAGAACATCATATCTGACGAGGGAGAAAATTAAAGTCTATTGAGGTCTGTTCAATTCAGTTTAATTCAGGTAGTAAACATTCACTATTTTTTAAAATTATTTTAAAAACGTAATAATACTTAAAACTATGAGTAGAAACTTAAGACGCATTCACTATTGCTAAAATTATTTTTTTTAAATTAAAAATAATATACTAATATAATTAATTAATTTTAAATTTTCTTTCGGTCCAAATCAAAAGCACGGATCCTAAATCAAAAAAGTCATTAAAAATAGTCAAATGAAAAATGCTTCGGTTGTTATCAATCCAAATAAAAAATCTTTAATTAATATTTCCGTATGGTGAGTCAACAGAGCATTTTGGGATACTGATTATCACTCCTCTTGGCGAAGCATGGTTATTCCTGATTCGCTGTGTAGAGCTGAAAGCCATTCAATAGAAATTACAAAAAAGATGATAAACATTTAGTTCAGAAATTCAATCGTAGAGACCAACGGTAAGGGCAGAAGCCAACCAAGGCGAGGGGTTGGGATTTTAGTTGGTCAGTACCGTCGCCGCCGGCATCGACGAAGTTGACGAGAAGATGAGACCCAACAACAAGAAGCTCTTCTTTCGTGGCAGATGGAAGAGAGAAGATAATAAAACGACGGCGTATTAGGTACAGAAGCGGGAAGCACACTCGGCTTTTATATTTTGGTGTAGCAGAAGTCTTTGATCAATGCTATTGGGAAGCCAAACTCAAACTCAGACGCAATGGCAGCGCCACGACAAAATGTCAGGGAGGGCATCCAGAGCAAAATGTCAAGTCTCACCAAATCCAACATAGTAGAAATTGGAAGCTGTCTAGTGTCTACACAAAGTCGTAAACTTTAGCAGCAACTGCGGAAAGATAACAAGAAGCTGGAAATTGCCGGGCAACTTGGCATCACAAATATTGCACATGCAAATCTATGAAAGGAAAAAAAGTACCCGATCAAAGAATAAATTGGCCAAGTCAAAGTACTGTAAAGTACATCATTGGAGAGGCCTCAACATCTCAAACACATTACCATTTTATTCACCGTGAATTTCCCTAGCTAAATTTTTGTTTGGCTTCTACTCAAAATGCCCAAAGATAGCAAACAAGGCTATTAAAGAAGGGGAAATCCCCCAAACAACACTAGAGCAATATCCCAAAGAGAATAACAAGGACCCGAAGACACTAGATAATAGACCAGTACAAAGGGATATTAAACATCCATGGTTTCAGATAGAAATATCGGGACTGCCATGATGTTTGTCTAGCAAACAAGGCTATTTCAAGCTAATATCTTATGTATTTTTGTCTTAGCAAACATAAATTGCATCAGAAGGCTCTCTATTCCGACACGAACAAACAGACACTCTCAACATAGACACTGCTATTATTATCAAAACATGTTCTTTTATTCTTAAAATGAGCACTGAATCAGAAATTGAATTGTTTCAGCAAAGCAAGGTTTAACTTGAATATCAGAAACCACAGAACATTATGAAATTTAAGAATGTAAACAATGGTAGAATCCTTAATCAATTGGCCAATCAAACCAAGCAGTGGCAAAATAGCAACAAGTCCAACCCCAAATTATAAACGAAGTTAAAAATAATTTCTTGCTCAGATTTGCACTAACCACAATGCAAAAAAAAACACCCACAAATACAGATCCAGTGAAAATCCCCAGATGCACAGAAGAAGAATCAGGCTCAGGCATCAACAACCCATTTGGAGAATAGGCTAAAAGAGCTGAGGAGCAAGAACAGAATCTGGATTTGGAGGACTTATTGAATGTGGACCGTCGACGCTTCCACGTCTGAGCAGTGGCGGAAGCACGCCTGGCCCAGGGTAGGTCACGGCCCCCCTCAAATTCCACTCATCACTACTACTACTTCCACCATCTCAGCTTCACCTTCATACTTTACTTTATCTCCTTCTCCATCTGAAGCTTTGACACTTGATGTTACACCCTTGTTCCTTCACCTGGACCTGATTCAGCTGAATCCCATCTGGCTCTTCCATCATTACCATTTTTTGAACAGCGTGCAAATACTCAAATGACAGCTTCCAATTTCTACCATGTTGGATTTGGTGGGACTTGACATTTTGTTCTGCCCTCCTGACATTTTGTCGTGGCGCTGCCATTGCGTCTGAGTTTGAGTTTGGCTTCCCAATAGCATTTGATCAAAGACTTCTGCTACACTAAAATATAAAAGCTGAGTGTGCTTCCCGCTTCCGTACCTAATATCTTCTCTCTTCCATCCAAACATGGATATGTCTATATCTAATTAATTACATTAGCATATTATTTTTAATTTTAAAAAATAATTTAATAGTGAATGCGTCTTAAACTTCTACTCATAGCTTTAAATCTTATTACGCTTTGAAAATAATTTTAAGAAAAATGAATGTTTATCACCTGAATTGAACTGATCTCAATAGACTTTAATTTAAAGTCAAAAGAACAGACCCTTAATCTCTCAATATTGTGTCCCTTAATTCGGCTTTTACATCGCATGTGTGTGTGGTTGGAACTTGTAAGTTGAGAAATATGTATGTTAAGGTTTTGAAAATGGTAAACTGGAAATAAATAGGATTCGTGATGCCGGAATTGTACAAAGGCGGAATCACTTGTGTTATTTCCATCCTCTTGGATAATACCTCCATATGCTCAATTTGTCTCACCCATCAGGTAATGTTCAGAAGTTCCATTCCAATGTTTGGGATCCTTATAAACGTCTTGGAATAAGTACCGGTG
>JAWWMW010001346.1:70910-81412 GCA_035048345.1 Echeveria elegans
ACAAGCTTATCAAATTTGATATGAAATCAGACGTAGAGTTGTCGTTAAGTTCGTTACACTCCACTGCTTGCCAGTTGGAAGCTCAGAATACATGAAGACTGCCTTTACGAGCAAAGGGTTTGCACAGAGATGGTTCGCATGCAGTGTGAGCAGACACGGAGGGTGGACAAGCTTCAAAAATCTAAAGGACAAGGTTGTCAGCTGGTCTCTTCACTGGGTCGATTATTTGCACTTGACTTTGGAGTGCTGTTTGACTGGTAACTCTGCGGCCAGCAGCTGTAATGATCATCACATCAACACGTGGCAGATTAAAGTGGGCAGCATCCCCATCCAAAGCAGTGAGAACCATATTGGTAAAGACAACAGCATGTGGTTGCCTCGGGGCAGGGATAGTACTCATCAAAAACCGCTAGTTGCCTTGATGGAGGAGGAGGAGGAGATGGACCCAGATTTGGGGGGTTATTAATATCACTTTTCTTGATTGGATAAGAAGGTTCTATTGCTATCCCACATTTTCCATTTGTTGTGTTTGCTACACTGCAGTCCAATCTGATGCAATCGATCTCTACCCAGTTTGAACCCCAAGATTTTCTGACAATCCAATAGTCAACACCATTTTCAGTACCATACCCAACTGCCAAGAGCAATCACACTGTGATCCAACTGGGTACCGCCATCCCTGGTTGTACGACCTACCACAGTCTACTAATCCCTGCTCCGACAAGGTGATCAGTTCACCAGTAACTATCAGGTTTATCCCTTCAGCTGCCCCAATAGTTGAAAAAGCCCAAAAACTCCCTTATTCCCCGGTAAATAAAACCAGTATGAGCCATGACGCCGCCCTTCTGGAACATCAGTTTCCGGTTACAAGATCAACTGTAAATCATACAAATAGCACAACGGTTAATGAAACACCAACATAGAGCAAATGACCAGCAGATTCAAGCAAGAAAACTTTCAAAGAGTTCAAATTCCTGCAAAGCTTCAGAAACAAGTTCCACCTCACCCAAAGTAGTACTACCAAAAATCAAAGATTAAACACCAAAATGCATCTAAATTTCGCTATTCAAGCACCATCTTTGCACAAATACGACACATTTCCAGTGACAATAATTACCACAACATCATCCAAAAAAACATGCACAAACAAATTTGATAAATTTCTAGTGAAATTTTAACTCTTGTTTCAAGTCAAACCTTCAATCAACAGTTGGTCAAACCCAACCGGTTCAACCCGACCCGATACGAGTTACGACCTGAACTGAGACTGCGCGTTCTTCTTCTTGTTATGGTCATCGTCGATGAACATCAAGTTATCCTTGAAAATCTCGAACAGCTTTCTCACTCTCGCCGATCGCAATGTCGGTGGTACGCTTTACCGTGTTGCGTCAGCCAGTTTTCGTACAGCGCTCTGACCTTTCGGTTTGTTCTGGGCCGGCCTAGTTTGTGATTCTCGTCGTAGTCGATTCGATGATCGACATGTCTCGCGACGAAGAAGAAGAAGATGATGTTGACCATACGGTCAATGACAAGAGCGCGACGATGACGACCAATGATTTGGTCAAACCCATTTTCAGAAAAATCAAATCCAACCTGAATCTTATTGGTGGGTCTGATAAATAGGGATATCGAGGCCGAATATGATGTGGTCCAGTTTGGTGTGTGAATCAAAATACTAACCCGGATCTTTGGGCCTGATAAAAAGGGAATTATGAGGCCCAATATGATGTGGTCCAGTTTGGCTAATGCAAAAGTCAACATTAATTAGAGGCGTGGGTTTGAATTTTTTGCTTTTGAAGTGACTAAAAAAAGAGGTACCTAACTATTAAAATGTCATTATGGATGTATACCAACACCACTTTGGACAACATTTGTGTTCCATATCTGTTGTTCTAACTAGGTTAATAAGCTCGAGTGCTGGACTAACGATAGTTTGTTGTAGCGTCATGATGTCATTACAACAAGGAAAGTATACTTTTAATGCATTTTAAACTAAACCAGCTAAAGTTTTTATAATTTATTAGCGTACCGTCCGTCGTGCCCGACAGGATGCATCGTCCTGAATGCGTAATCATACCGGTCAACATGACTAATTTTTGGACCCGTGTGATCTGTGTAAAATAAAACTTTTAATTTTTAGGTCAGGCCGGACCCGTGTATTGTGTGTAAATTTATTTAATTTTTATTTTTTAATGGATCGGGCTGGACCCGTTTGATTAAAATCTGATCAGATGACATTTTTATAAATATTTTGATTTGATGATCCGACCACCACCAACCCTATTCTGTTATATATTAGATTAGGAATTATACCCGATACAATATTTTGTAAGTCATTCGTTTAGAATCCATTAGGAATCATACCTATAACTGATATAGTGTTTATAATTCAAATCCATGACCACAAAGCTAACTTTTGAAGAACCACCCATTTATAACAATTGTCTTACAATTACATACGTATGAGGATGTGAACAGTTTCAAACCTGCAAAATGGAGTAGTAAAAGTTTCATACTGATGCACCCCAGTAACGGTCTTATGGACTAAATCCACGAAATTTGATAAATTTGGACACTGCCTTCCTAGTTCCGACGAGTGTCACAGTCTTTCAACAATATGAAACCTAAACAAACCAATAATGTACAGATGTGGATGCATCATGTCAGACATGTCACAAGCAAAACATGAAGCCGATCATAAATGTATAGCTGCTCCAATGCTGCAATTCCACCTCCTCTACTACATAAAATGTAAAAATATACTCCCCATGTTATAGTTTCTCTTTTCTTTTTTGACCGATATAAAATTAATTTTTATTTTTTAAATGAAATATTTTCTATTCTCACAAACACACACTTTTCTATCCAATCCATTAATTTTTTCATACTTTCTTTTATCTATTTTTATCTCACACGACTTGCTTTTCTTAAACATTATGCCAAATTTTAAAGAAGAACTGTATATCGGGACGGAAGGAGTATTCAGCAACAAACAGCACTTGCATTGCACTACTGCATTGCATTGAAGACTAGCATCACATATACAGCATAAGATAACTTGGACTTGACACAGTTGAAGTTTCAAATCAAAGTTTTAGGAGCCTTCACATCCATAAGATATCTTCCCAAAGTCTATCAGCAGCCTCTATACTATACCCCCTGTCCTCAAATTAAGGGACGTGCTTGCTGCATTCTTCAATTCGAACTCCAAACATCAAATCTTAATCGTGCACACATTTTCTATAAAACAAAGCTTTCCAAGATTAGATTTGCACCGCCCACACCCGGACAAACACAAAACTCCAACACCGACACTCCCTCCACAATGATACTGAATAAACTGCTGCTAATTATTCTAAATATAAGATTACAAGAGTGATTAGAGGCTGATGGCTTTATGTTTGAGAATTGAGATCACCACCGACACTCCTTTAAACACCATTTTCACGTGTTTTCTACCCCAGAAAGCAACTCTATGAACCAGCACCTTCCCCTTCCCTTTTTCCGTTTTATTATAAAAATTACAAAAAAGAAAAAATGAACCCAGTTTCCGGCAGCCTCCGGACGGATGAAGATCAGATTGAAATTAGGTCACATTCCAGATCACATTATCTACCTTCGCTTAACATAATTACATACAGAGTTGTGCAGTGTTGATTTATATAGATAAGATGAGAAGAAAATTACAGAACTTCAAAAACTACATTTCTCTAAGAAGCTTCCGATCTGGACAAGGGCGATAGAGATTTCCGGCAAAAGCGGACATCTCTGGACTCATTTTTCTCAATAACAAAGTGGGCCAATGAGCCTTTGACTTGCTCAAGATTCTCCTCGCACAGAAACTCCTGGCTACTAATCCGCTCCACATCCCTGTTGTAGTCACGAACAAAGACATTGGTTTTATGACCCTTTTTACCGTTGGTTCTGGCGAGAACGGCGGCTGTAAAGATGGCTGACATTCGTCCAGGTGAGTCTGGTTTGTAGCCACTAGGTCCGTCTATTAGGATCAAGTCCCATTTGAGTTCGTATACGAAGTTGGGTAAGTCGTTGATGCCGAGCTTGCAGTCTGAAAAGAGGAGGTTTTGGATTGGTTTACAGTCGGTGGAGAGGTGGTTGTGGACTGAGGTTAAGAGGGTGTGAAAGTTGGAGACTTTGGTGGTGTATTGAACGTCGTAGGCTTCGATTTCAGGGTGGTTTTGTTCGAATTGGGAGACAAGGTACGAGCTTTCGTCTAGAAAGATAGTGCGGCCTTGGAGGTTTAAAGAGTTCCATAAGAAGGTTTCGTGTGTGATTCCGAAGATTAGGAGGTTGCAAGGGTTGGTGCAGCGGCGGAGGATGGTGGCGATGTGGTGGAGTTCGGTTGAGGACATGTGGGAGGTGGTGTTGGATGTGGTGGTGGCGTAGTGGAGGAGGGCGGTGGCGACTGAGGTAGGGAGGGTGGTGGCTGAGGAGGGGTTTGGGTTTGCGGTGGTGGTGAGGTCTTTGGTGGAGGTTAGGGTTAGGAGAGTGAAGGCTAGGGTTAGGATTGTTATTAGGAAGAGGATGAAGATGGGTTGTTGTTGGGTTTTGTGGAGGGATTGGTGGAGGAGGACTAGCTTTGCGCTGCCGTTGTTGGCGGTGGTGGTGGCGTTGATGATGCTCTTCATTCCTTCATATATTCTCTCCTTCTTGCCTTTCTTCCTGTGTTTAAATTCGGGCTTCTGAGAGTGGTCTGTGTGGAAATTATGAGTTGATTAAATATGGGAATTAAAGTTCAATTAAATAATTGACTAAGTTAAGTACCTACTTTTGGGAATAGTTGCTGGAGTGGGAATGAGCTGATGAGCTGCTGTACTGTCTTTCTCTTTTGGGCTCTGCTCGAGTTGAATGAGAGTGGGACAAGGGGACATGGGGGCGGAGCTGGTGTGAGCAATCAAAGCTGCTTTGAGCCTCTGGTCTGCGGCACTAAACGCGGCTACCACTGTGTCTTTCCTTCCACATTTGGGCCCTCAAAACTCCCACATCAATGAAGAAAAATCTCAATAAAGACGTGTACGATCACACCATCACCAACATGCACAGTATATGATGATTTCAAAGGAAAAAAAGCAGTTAATAGTTACACAACTACGGCACAGGTCCCTATCTGTCAACTTTATTTAAATTTCAAATTCAAATTGGTGCTTTTTTTTGAACAAATAATGATCAGTTAAGACAATAGAGATGCTAAATGCACAAGGGAATTTGGTGTTATCCTTCATAATGAGTTTTTCTACATTGAGCCATGTTCCGGAGAACATAAAGATGTGCCACACAATATTTGATGCTACCTTTTATCAAGGCGTGAAGTAGTAACACAAAGTAATTGTCTAAGGGCATGCGCACCTTCTCTAGCACCTTCTCCATGAGCACCTCCTCCAAATCTCTCAAAATCAAGCACAAAAATCTCTCAAAATTGGGCATATGCACCAATGAAATTCTCTAGTACATTCCCACTTTACACTTTCTCCCATTTTCCCCAAAACCAAGCACAAAATGAGAGATGAAATTCTCTACCATCTCCTCATGTAGCATCTTCTCTAGCACTTCATCGCTCATTTTGTGCTTTAATAAAAAAATATACTCCGTTTAACACATTCTCTCTCCAATCTATTTACTTTTCACACATTCTCTTACCTACTTTTATCTTACATAATTTACTTTTTTAAAATTTGCATCTCCTTTAGCACCTTCTCTAGCACTTCACCGGTGCATATGCCCTAATAGGTATCATTGCATTGGCCAAATCCCACTCGCATATGGTGTAATATACTCCTTCCGTCCCATATTGTTGTTCTCATTGGGTAGTTAACGCGATTTTTAAGAAAATTATGTTATGTGAGGTAAAAGTAGGAAAAAGAATTAGTGGAAAGTGAATAAATTGGAGAGATGGTGTAAATGCGAGAGAAAAAAAATTCATTTAAGACAATGAGATTTTTTTTTTGAGACATCAAAAAGGAAAATGAAAAAAAAATGGAACGGATGGAGTAGCATACACTTGCGCAAGATGCGACATGAGTGCAAAATAACTGGAATGCCCTGTAATCCTCTCCAAAAGAGTTCTGTGTCGAACTGTCGCCCATTAGTGTGTGAGTGGAAGACTGATTACGTTGAATGATTGAAACATAATTGAAGACTATGGTAAAACTTAAAAGTACCTTAATCATACATAATGCATACCTAGTACCGCAGCCAAATTTTTTGTAGTCACTTTCTTTTGTTGAAGCATGAAGATACTCATTCCTGATTGTGACTGTCTAGGGGATGGATGTTTAATCAGTATACAAAACGAATCTCGCCATTTCTTCCAGTCCTGCCTCTTTGTAACAATCTGCAATTCGGTCAAGGTAGTCTCCCCATGTTCCAACAACTGATGCTAAATCCAGCAAAAAAGCAGCTTCATCCAATGCAATCTAGAAACATTTTACTTGTATTTAAGCCATTTTATCTCCCAGATACGTGCCTTTCATATCATCGTAGTGCATGTGCTTACCACTTGGATAACTTAGCCTTATTGAAACTTGGGAACTACTGAACTCAAAAACATCACTGTTATATCAAAATTAAAGAGAACTCATACGTCTAATTCAAAGTCCTCTCTCAATAATCACCTTTCGTTTGAAGAACTTTACGTAAGTTCTGTAGATGCTCTGGAGGATTAGCCAGCGCCACATCTTTGATAAACGAAATATGACCTGCCGTATATGACAAATTGTCAGCATTCAACTTATTGTTTCATCAAGGATCTTCAAAATTATAGAATCCATCAAACTCACACTTTAAAACCAACTACATTTGCAACTAGTATAATACTTGAGGAACAGACCAAAAAACATGAGCCGAACAGAAGTATTGTCACCACTAGAAACCTGAAAATTCAACCTAGTGAGCTGTGAGAAAATAGAAAAAAAAATACTCCGTCACACTACAGAAATCCTGCTTTGCACGTGTATCAAGTAAAACTATCTTCCAATCCTAGCGTAGGCACTGAGCTTAAGCTGTTACTGTTACATAAAGAACCATCCGCTACTGAAAAGGTAAATATTAACACTATAGAATTTCCGCTAAATGCATCACATTCCTACCATAATACTCCATAACATAATAATTTTAACCAAAGCAATATCTACTCTACACTTTCCCTTCCTAAACCAAAAAGTTTCCATTTCCAACAGTGGATGTTAGAAACAGTTACCAGAAGAAGGCGAGAAGCATTTGACCGTCTATATTCGTCTGCGTCGAGGAAAGATCGCCGCTGCGGTCAGAATTCCGCCGGTCACCACATCAACTTTCATATCCTCGCTTCCGCAACAGCCACCACACGACTCCAAACTCCAAAAACACACTGCTCTACTGGACATCGCACGTAGTCAGAGCGGTGTCGTTTATGCAGGCGTTTGGCGGCGTCGTTTGACAGCAACACCGTGTATAATGACCCTGTGAAAGCCCAGCCTCCAAGGAGTCAAACTAGTAAATGGCCCAATACGACCGTCCATCATCCATTGACGGTTGAGCGATTGAGCAAACTAAGGAATTTTGGATTGCAGCCATTCCAGCTAGCACCATGTATTTGTAGAATAAATGGGGAAAAAATTGACCTAATTACTCGATTTGACTGATCGGAATTGTTTGATCTCCATATCAGTTTGGAGTTAACAAAGAATCAAGAGACTAGAGTTGCTCAGGTTGTGTATACTGACGTGTGTCGTCCAGACCGTGGCCGTTTGATTGCAACGACTAGTAGATCAAAGTAATAAGAGACTGGCTAATAGGGCTTGTAGGAAGAAACACGATATCTCAACATATGCCGCGCTGGAGGTGGGCTTCTCTGATGATCCAGGAGTGTTGTTGGTTAAATCGTCTTCAGGCGTTTCACATGTCCCGAATGGAGCATTTGCCTGACAAGCATGATAATATTTAATCACCAGATGTCAAACAAATTTGCATTCCAAGCCTACAATAAACTAGGAAGTCTTTAATCACCTTGCACTGCGCAATGCTTGCACATCCACAAACTAAATGCCCATTTGTTGCATCCACTGCCTCAGCAGGCCCACCGCCGTCACTTCTCTGCAAACAGCCCAAACCAATCAGTCTGGAAATTCGTTCGCCCCTATCTCTTCATCACGTGTAGTCAATATGCACGTCTACCTTGTAAAAGTCAACAGCAATGAAGTTTGGCCACCTATTCCCAGCAGCTTGATAGCAAGTGTTTACCATGCTAATCAAAGGATTAGAGTTATATTTGCAAGCTTGTGCAAGATTTGGGTTATCTGGAAAATAGTTTATCAAGACCAATGATCTTGAGGTAGAGTTCATTGGGGATGACTGGGCACGATTTAGACAGGAGCCATCAACCATCCCAGCATCTCCATCTGTGTGACAGTTTTTAATAACTTCAGCTTCCATTTCAATCTGAATTTCATACATGATGATCAATTAGAACTCACATTGATTTTCCAAAACGTAGTTCCACTCATAAGCAATTCCTTCAGAGGCCTCCTTGGAGGATTTGGATGTAAAGACTACCAGCCTCTGGTTCTGATTCACCATGTAATCAACTGTAGGCCAATCTCCTCCATTCTTAGGCATTCGTGACACCGGAAACCAAAATTTCCTCAATCCAGCAGCATCGAACACTCTTGTTAAGCCATTTGGTGACGAGACATAATCCTCAATGAAAATGGTGATTATCTCGGATGGATTGCCGTCCAGAAATGCACCTACTTCTTTCAGGACATTAATGGCTGGTTGCTGGAAAAGTAGATTGAGGAACAAATTGATCAAGTGACAAATGAATGCCAATCATGGTATTTACACTTTTGTAATGGACTCCAAAAAATGAATTTTGATGTAAAAGCTTAACAACAGACATGACATTTTAAACATCAGTTTTATATGTTGACAGAAGTTATTCAATTTTGGATATGGCGGTAATAGAAACAAACAAATTCAAGGTCTCCAGTAGATACTTACGAATGCAGTTGTGTTGAGACATTGGCCACCAAAGGAGTGACACAACCATATGTCATTGTTGAAGTCATACAAATCTAGCATCAGTCCTCTAACACCATTCTGCACGTCAGGAGCACCCAATGAGACCAGATACCAAACTAATCAGCAGTGCCTCCAAGAGTAAGGAGACTTTGGCGAGCAATCCAAAATGTTGCAAAAGCTCAAGTGTGGTGCCCACACTGAACAACAATGGCAAATGTGGAGCAGCAGAGAGCAAATAATTGTCTTATAATGAGGATTTTAGTGAGTCACTGTTCTTTAGAGTTTAGATTATGTCAAATATGGAGTACTAAATTCTCTACATGTCCATTGGTAGGGTCACCAAAATATGACTATTTAATCATGCAAACATCCCTGGCCAACAGCTACCTTTTACTCCATATGATATATACTCCAATTATTACTCATGCAGTATTTACTCAGCTTACATTCTGCCACAATAAACACCCTCTGCAGGTTTATGTTTAAGCCATTATATAATTATTCCTCAGAGATTAGATATTGCGTCTTTGTTTTCATTCAACATGAGGCTTCTCATGTCTACAACTACGTTCAAGATCCATGTGATCATATTGAAACACTAACCTAAAAAAAGATTCCAGTCAGCCTTTGCCCTAAAACATAATCAGCATATAATGTCTACTGGATGTTGACATCAAAAAAACAGGATCTTAAGGATTGGAGAAGTATCAATGTCCATAGTCTAATTAAAAGTTAGCTTTCTCATGTGCATTGCTTTAACAGCACATAACTACAGCCATTTACTAATCCATCCTCAACCACTTTCCAAAAAACTTACAACAGCCAATGCAATAACGAATTTATAACTTCAACTCAACACAAACAATATCTCAACAAAAACAAGCAAAACTAAAAGACAAAATCCCTTGAGAGAAACAATTTAAACTCACATTGAGCTGAGCAGTAACGAGATCTTGCTGGTTAGTTGGTGCCACAATCACTGAACCAGTCCCAGAGCTCGCTCCTACCCTCGCGAAGGAATTGTGCGTAGTAAGCCAGGAGTATCTATTAAAAGGCAATCCAGGCACCTAATTAACCAAGCAACAACACACCACAAACCATCACCAAAACATTCTTCAGGCAACAAAAACTCATCCCAAAGATTATCCATAACCACAACAGTTACAAAAATTACCTTGGAAATAGGATTTAAAGGCTTCACACGAGTACACCTAGGCCTCATATTCCCATTCGTCACACAAGTCTCGCAATGCAACCCAGCGTCGCAGTTCTTATCCTCCGCACACGTCTCTCCTTCCTTCACAATACACAACACAAAACTAAAAAAATCACAAAGAATTTACACAGACCACAAAATCAAGAACGCAGGAAGAAGATCGAAAAAAATACCTTAAGAGCAGCGCAAAGAGAAAATAAGCACGCCGCCGCAACGAACAGAAGCATCAAAGCGAACACTCTCTGAAATCAATAGAAAAATAAATCAAACC
>JAWWMW010001346.1:81512-96182 GCA_035048345.1 Echeveria elegans
GAGTTTTGAAAAAAGTTTTGAAGTTTAAAATGAATGAAAAAGTGATTAAAAACTTAACTCAAAACAACTTCAAAACTTTTTTCAAAACTTTTTCAAAACTTATTTATAATCTGCCCCTTCGATTGTTGTCAGACTCGTATGACTGATGAAAAAAAAGAGGGAAAGAAAAATTGAGTGAAAATTAACGCCCGTTCGGTTGCGGTGAAAAAGGTGAGGAAAGAAAATTTTAAAGAAAAATGATTTTTTCATGAGAAATTTGTAAGGAAAATTTGATCTCAATTTGAATATTTTTTTCATTTTTTTCCTTTACAACCAAACACATAATTTCATTTTCACTCAAAATTTTCCTTTTTTTTTTTTTTTTTCTCGCAACCAAACGAAGCCTAAATGTTGGTTTGGTTGTAAGGAAAAAATAGAAAAACAAAATATGTAAAAGGTTCCATTTAGTTGTACAAAAAAAAAATGAGTAAAAAAAAATTTAAAAAAATGATTTGTAAAAAAAAATAATCTCATTTAGTTTATTTTTTATTTTTTACACAAATAAACATACATTTCAACTTCACACAAAAAAAATTTAGAATATTTTTTTTGTTCTCCTTTTACCACGCAACGAAGGGGCCTTAGAGTTCGAAACAGAGTCGTTAAGCTACTTCATTTGCAAAATGGCGTCGTTTAACGTCGTGATGTTGAAGCATAAATCTGAAATTTGGCGAGTCATACAGCAGATGGTCAACGCATTGACTCGGCGAAGCACTGTGTCGCTGTGTGTTGTTCATCTTCGAAGATTCGACCAACGTGTATCGAATCGGAGTGTGAGTGGGCGTGACGATGAGCCAAAGGAGGTCAGGTCAGGATGAAACCCTACCAATCTCATCCCCAAGCGCAATCGCGGCTAAGAGGAAATGGTCAAACTTAACGGCGATCTGCGTAGCCCTAGTCGTCGTCGGCGAGATCGTGTTCCTAGCTCGTCTCGATGTTGCGAATAAGTCACCGATTTTGGATTCATGGGTTGAGTTTGTCAAATTCGCCCCGGTTGTGAGGGAGTTTGGTATCGCGAATGAGGAGGATGAGTTAGGGTTTGGGGGTTTGTTGGGAGATCGATGGACTGATGAAGCTCAGAGCTGTGAGGAGTGGTTGGAACGAGAGGATGCTGTGGTTTATTCTAGAAACTTTGACAAGCAGCCTGTCTTGGTTTCTGGCGCCTCTCAGGTTCCTTTTCTGATTATTATTTTCTTGGATTTTATTTGAAATGTGTGTGAAAATGGTTGGGATTGAAACTTGGTGCGATGCTTAGGAGTGGAAATCATGTGCTGTGGGGTGTAGTTATGATTATGACGGTAAGGAGAAGGCGGATGCGGTGTTTGGATTGTCAGGAAAGAATGGAACGGCGAAGGTACTTCGCTCGATGGAATCCGCGGTGTATTACAAAGAGAATGATCTTGAAGTTGCCAGAGGGTGGGTAAGCACTGTCTTGATCAAAGGCATTTATAAGAACTTGTATTTGAGTTTACATGCCAATAATTATGCAATCTATGTGACTATGTTGACGAATTATGTAATGAATTATAATGCTTCAGGACAGGATATGATGTTGTGATGACGACAAGTCTGTCATCAGATGTCCCTGTTGGATACTTCTCTTGGAGCGAGTACGATATTATGGCACCATTGCAGCCCAAGACTGAGAAATCCCTTGCGGCCGCTTTCATTTCAAATTGCGCGGGAAACAACTTCCGCCTGGAAGCTCTAGAGGGATTGGAGATGGCAAATGTCTCAATTGACTCCTATGGTTTATGCCACCGCAACCGTGATGGAGATGGTGCGGATTTTTATATTTTCAGAGCTATTTAAATGTTCTTGTGGTATCGCCAAACCACAACGCTTATGATTTTTATTTTTTTAGCAGTTGACAAAGTAGAAACTCTAAAGCGTTACAGATTTAGCTTAGCCTTCGAGAACTCCAACGAGGAAGACTATGTCACTGAAAAGTTCTTTCAGTCTCTTGTTGCAGGTATATTCAACTATATCAAGTGATAGTTTTGTCTTTCAGAATAATATGCCGTAAATGCTGAGATTGTATAGTTAAAATCTCGAAGGTACGATTCCCGTTGTGATTGGAGCGGCAAATATTCAAGAGTTCGCTCCTGCACCTGGATCGATTTTACACATCAAGGATCCGAAAGACGTGCCATCAGTTGCTGCAACCATGAAGTTCCTTGCTGGAAATCCAGATGAATTCAACAAGTCATTGAGGTAAGTGTCCTGACGGTTTACCCATAGTCTTACTTCTGTGTCTAGCGGCTTACTATCACTCAATAGCCTATGCTTTTTTTCAAGGTGGAAATATGAAGGGCCATCTGATTCTTTCAAAGCATTGCTGGACATGGCTGCTGTACATTCCTCCTGTCGTCTTTGTATTCACCTTGCAACACAGATTCATGAAAAGGAGGAGAGAAATCCAGGACTAAAGCAACGGCCCTGCAAGTGCACCAGGGGCAACAAGACTGTCTATCATATATATGTGAGAGAAAGGGGTGGATTCGAGCTGAAATCTGTCTTCTTGTGGTAACCCACATTGGCTTAGTTATCTTATACAATCATGAATCTCTGAAGATTAACTTTTGAACCATTCTAATTACTTTGCCACTTTAGGTCAGACAACATGAGACTTGAAGCCTTAGAATCAGCAGTGCTTGCAAAATTCAGGTCATTTAATCACGTACCCAACTGGAAAGAGGAAAGACCTAAGAGCGTTAGAGGGGGAGATGACTACAGGGTCTACAGAATATATCCAGTAGGCATGACTCAAAGACAAGCCTTGTACATATTTCGGTTCAAAGATGACGGAGATCTCCAATCTTACATCAAGAGCCACCCATGTCCCAAGTTCGAAGTCGTATTTCTTTGACACTGATCAGGCATGTTACGGAAAACCATGTACTCGTCCATGCCCATAACCACAACCACACCCAGGGGCGTAGCCAAGTGAAGGCTACCCTGGCTCTAGCCCTACCTAAATTTGAGCAAAAATTTTTTTTTAGTGGGGGAGGTGGGGATAGAACCCATAACTAGAGGGTCCTCTTTTGTCTACAGCCTTACCAACTCTACCAATATCAACACTGTAATAATTTAGCCAGATTACATTTTAAATCCTAGCTCCGTCCCTGACCACACCTGTGCGCATAGCTAGTAACATTACCTTTTAAATTAACTGCAAGTTACGGTCGTAGCACTGTTGGTTCTTGGAACCTTGAGTTACTAACATACAGTCTTTTGTTCTCATTGATAGTGCTGGATCATGCAGTTGACCATTAGTAATCATTTTGTAATGTTTGCTTACTGCAAATTATGATTTATTTATGAAACTGCCCATCCGTGGACTCTCCACTGCATGATTCCAATCTAAATGCTTCAGAAGTTCTCCCTCTCAAGTAACCAGTTTTTTTAATCCTCTGTAATCTCATTGAGATCCATGTTAGGTGCAACACTTAATGTCAATTAGTTAATTCATTTCAATTTTATTTAAACATTTCTTATTAATTTGTATACTACAATTCTTCTTCTTTTTTCGTGAGACAGCAACTTGGTCTTCTAAAACCTTAACATATTTTGAAAGACAAAAACAAATGTATACAAATTGTGTCACCAACTAAACTACTCCAAATTGCACCATTAAGATAATCAAATCAAAATATCCCCCAATTAAAAATCTCCAGACACAAGCCCCACGACCAATTTGTCCAAAATACCCCTCAATCAAGCCACCATCTCCAACATTCTTTCAAGCGGTTAAGGGCATTTCCGAAATTATATAATATCAGCCGTCGGCTTGTGATGACCCTTTACAGAGGCGAAAAGCTCCTCGTCACCATTTTCCTTCGTCTCTTCCATTAGCCATTTTCTCTGAATCTGAACCTACTACATAATGACCTCTCCCATTTCCCAATACCTCAGCAAACCACAATGGCTGCTTCTGCATCATCACCTTCCTCTCTCCAATTCACCTTCAACAAAACTCACATTTCCACCTCCAGAACATCCAACAACTTAAGACAGACGAGGTTGTGCGTGGCGCTGAATGAGTCACTGGACACATCTGATGAGGCTCTGGCAAGGCTGGAGCCTAGAGTGGAGCTTAAAGAAGGGTATTGGGTATTGAAAGAGAAGTTCAGACAAGGTATCAATCCATCTGAAAAAGTTAAGATTGAGAAAGAGCCTATGAAGCTGATAACTGAAGATGGGATTAGTGAGCTTGCTGGATTGACTGTGGAGGAGCTTGAGAAGTCTAAGATTGGAAAGGATGATATTGATGTTAGACTTAAGTGGCTGGGCTTGTTTCATAGAAGAAAACATCAGTGTAAGTCTTTTTGTTGTTTCATGCCAAGTCTTCATTAGTAGTTTGTTGTGGACTTTGTTTGAGGTTGTGTTTTTCTGATTTTTAAGGTAGTTTTGAGCAACCCCGTATGATCAAGTTGATGACTTGTTATTTAGATTCATGAAAGTTTTGATCTTTGTGGATTTTAGGTTTAGTCTGATTCTGATTTTGACTACCTGGAGGATCTTGATTCTGTTGAAGGTTGTGTTCTTTGATTCAAAAAGTTGAATTGGTTATAATCATATAGTCTAGTTGAAGACTTTAAGTTGAATTTCATGAAAAAATTGGATCTTGTTTGTAGTTGAATTGATTTGGTTTGTGTTTCTTTGTATGTGATGGATCAGATGGGAGGTTTATGATGAGGCTGAAGCTGCCAAATGGGGTTACAACCAGCGCCCAAACTAGGTACCTAGCTAGTGTGATCAAGAAGTACGGGAAGGATGGGTGTGCGGATGTTACTACCAGGCAGAACTGGCAGATTCGTGGAGTGGTATTGTCTGATGTACCGGCTTTAATGAAGGGTTTAGCCTCAGTTGGGTTGACCAGCCTTCAGAGTGGAATGGATAATGTGAGGAATCCGGTTGGGAATCCTCTAGCAGGCATTGATCCAGATGAGATTGTGGACACAAGACCTTATACTAATTTGCTTTCGCAGTTTATCACCGGGAATTTCCAAGGGAACTTGGATTTCACTAACCTGTGAGTCTACCGCTTTAGTTGGAGCGCTGAATGTTCGTATTTCACTTTGAAGGCTGTGGATTTTAATAGATGATGTGTTTTTTATTTTGTGCAGGCCGAGGAAGTGGAATGTGTGTGTTGTAGGAACTCATGATCTGTATGAGCACCCACATATAAATGATCTTGCGTACATGCCAGCCATGAAGAATGGACGGTTTGGATTCAATATACTCGTTGGAGGGTTTTTTAGCCCCAAAAGATGCGAGGAGGCTATACCGTTAGATGCATGGGTGGCTGGAGATGATGTGCTTCCCCTGTGTAAGGCAGTGCTAGAGGCTTACAGGGACCTTGGAACGAGAGGAAACAGACAGAAGACGAGGATGATGTGGTTGATTGACGAACTCGTGAGTATCCTCGGATTTTTATCTCCTGCATACTCAGATTAGTCTGCCTTGTAGTACTGTTGTATACTAAAAGGATAGTATATACTACTTGCAGGGTGTTGAAGGGTTCAGGGCAGAAGTCGAGAAAAGAATGCCCCACGGAGAGTTGGAACGGGCATCGCCAGAAGATCTTGTACAAAAGCAGTGGGAGCGGAGGGACTACTTCGGGGTTCACCCGCAAAAACAAGAAGGCTTAAGCTATGTAGGCATTCACATTCCTGTCGGCAGACTCCAAGCTGATGAAATGGATGATCTAGCTCGAATAGCTGACGAGTACGGTACAGGAGAGCTGAGAATCACTGTAGAACAAAATATCATAATCCCTAACGTGGACAACTCTAAAGTCGAAAAGTTACTCCAAGAGCCCCTCCTAAAAAACAGGTTCCAACCTGAGCCTCCGATTCTCATGAAAGGCCTAGTCGCTTGCACAGGTAATCAATTCTGCGGACAAGCTATAATTGAGACCAAAGCACGAGCAATGAAAGTCACAGAGGAAGTTCAACAACTAGTTTCCGTTACAAAACCTATTAGAATGCATTGGACAGGTTGCCCCAATACTTGCGGCCAAATTCAAGTTGCTGATATTGGGTTTATGGGATGCATGGCTAGAGACGAGAATGGTAAGCCAAGTGAAGGTGTGGATATATACGTGGGAGGAAGGATTGGAAGTGACTCACATCTTGGCGAGATTTACAAAAAGGCTGTTCCTGTCAAGAATGTCACGCCTATAGTCGTAGACATTTTAATCAAGCAATTTGGCGCTGTCCTCAGAGAAAGGGAAGATGCCGAAGAAGCGTAATGTGTGTCACAGTTAACAAGCTCTCTATTGTTAAATGTTATGATCATTAAGAAGCCTCATGCTATGCGAACTCCTATGGATATCTCAAGCCATTGTGTTCTAGGCAATGTGGGGAATGCATTCAGGTTTGGAACCATTCCATAAGTTCTACTGATCAGCAAACAGCAAATCCTCTCTTGTAATAAACTGTCACCAATGTAACTTACTTTCCGTATACATGAGACTTCACTTCATCAGTTCCAACTGTTTTTTTTCTTCTTTTCTTAAATGACAAAGGTGCAATATTGATCAACATTTTTGTTCAACTATGAATCTTTCATTGGTATATTTCTCAATGTGACGTGATGATATCATTTTGTAGAAGTGTTGGGTGTGGTTGTCACAGCTCAAAATGTATCAACATTTAGCTAACTTACCTACCTTCTTTGCCGGCCAAACTACAAAGTATCATGTTTGAGAAAGACAAGGCATATGCACATGTGTGTTATATTATGTTAGGTTATGTCAAGTCCATGTAATGGTTGAAGTGCTCTCTTGCAATAATGGAGATGGGTCTCCATCTCTTCCTCTCCATCACATACCATAGCCTACTTCTAACATTTTTGTTGTATATCTGATATCACTAATAATAGCATAGTGTCCACAACAATCATATAGCAACAAGATTTTTTTCATCGCTAAATCATGTATTTTCGTCTCTGAATCAATTATGGAATAAGACAAAATAGGAATAGGTCAACATAGTAATAAGAGAAAAAAATGAAAAAAATACCCATTTAAAATTTTAAATTTTTTAAAAATAAACATTTCAAAATCATTTTAAATTTAAAAATTAAACATTAAAATTAATAAAAGAATTACTCATTTAAAATTAAAAATTCATAATAGGATCATGACCGTATAATCAAATAGATATTTTCGATTTTGCCCATACCATTAATTTTTTAAGTTTAAATTTACACAGACCTCACAGGCTCAGACCACAAGTATCTGTTCTCTGCATTTTCATCAAGAACTTCAGTTTAGTACAATTATTTCAGTTTCAATTCACTTTCAGTTCACACGCTTAGAAGTTGAATTAAATGTGTATCAATTATCATGTTGCATAAGGGAATGGATCAATTAAAAACTAATATTATTTTAAATATTAAAACACTTCTGATGGCTATCATGTGACAATAATGGATGAGATTAAATTTGAATTTAATATTTAATTTAATAATTAGGGATAAAGGGAACGAAGACAGTGGCAGCAGAGTGGGAAAGAAGAGTGTTGTGGCGATGATGTAAAATTGTGTTTGGCAATGAAAAGATTTAAGTTGTGGTGATGATGAAGTTAGAGTTGAGATTTGTGATTGAGTTTGAGGTTTAGATGAGGAGATGAAAAGTGATAGGTCTAGCGATGGAGGTTTGAGAAAGAAGAGGTAATGGTGATTGTGGTGGTAGTAAAAAAAGTTGAATGAGCCAAGAGGGTATGTTGGTGGTGTTATTGGAGATAGGGTTGAAACTCGAGATTAAGTATGAGGTTGGAATGAGGAGATGAGAAGTGAAAGGTACGAAAATTAGGTTTGGAGAAGAAGAAGGGTGGTGGTGGTTGATGTGGTGGAGTTGGATGAGTTGAGAATGTATGATGATGAAGATGGTGGAGTTGGATGAGTTGAGAGTGTATGAAGGTGGTGGTGGAGTTGGAAATTGAGAGTGTATCATGATGGTGGTTCTGGTTGTGGTGGTGGAGTTGGATGAGTTGAGAATGTATGGTGGTGGTGGCGGAGGAGTTTGATGAGTTGAGAGTGTATTGTGGTGGTGTTAGAGTCAAAACAGGACGTTAAGTTTGGGATTGGGTGGAGCAAGCGAAGAGTAGCAGTGAGAGATGTAAATTAATTCAATGAATTATGTGTTTTGAGTGATGAACGTTAACAATGTCATTGAAAAATATAAATTATTCGATGAATAATATGTTTTGAGCATGGAATATTATCAATTGATCAATGACTTATGCAATTAATCTAATTATTACTGGGTTTGGAGTGCTGAATTTTAGTGATTGATCATTAACAATGTGAACTACTTGATGAATAATATATTTTAAGTGATGAAAATTGTGAATTATCCAACTAATAGTGTATCTCAAATGATAAATGGTAGCAATGGTCACTGAGTAATTTAATGAACAGAATAAATGTGTGTTATGAGTGTTGAGTTTTAGCAGTTGGTCATTAAACAATGTGAACTATTCGATGAATATATTCTAAGTGATGAATAAATGTGAACTAACTGACGAATAATGTAGTATTAGCAATTGATAAATAAACAACGTAATAAAGTACACAAACAATATGTTTGGCTAATGAATTTTAAAACAATCATTGAATAATGAAAAAAACCCAGGTAAATCTTACTATTAATAAAGCACAAAATGGTAGATTAGAAGTTATGTTTGTCCTCATAAATTTTATATCGGAAATACTCTTGATTGACTTACAAATTAACATCAACATCATTAAAGTATATAATAATAAAAAATATAAATTCCATTTATATGTTATTATGTTATTTTATATATATTTTTATCATAAAAGGCAAAAATATATGATGCAATAATAATGCACAGGTTGTATTATACCCTCATATCTAGTAATATAATTGATCAATGAGCAATACAATCAACCAAATAAATATGTGTTCTGGGTGATGAATTTTAAAAATTGGTCATTGATCAATGTGAACTATCCGACGAACAATGTATTCTGAATGATGAATATTAGCAATGATCAATGAGCAATGTAATCAATCCAATAAATAATGTGTTTTGAGTTATGCATTATAACAATTGATCATTGAATAATGTGACTATACGATGAATAATGTATTTAGAGTAAATAATATTAATTAGTCGTTGAATAAAATGAATAATCATATGAAAATATATGACGAGTAGAATATTTGATGGTGAGACGATATGATATGAATTAGATTAAACTTAAAAAAGTGAAAAGCATAAAAATTTGGTTCGGGGAAGAAGAAGGGTGATGATGGAGTTGGATGAGGACCATGGTGTCATATGTGGAGCATGAGAAGAATGAGAATCCGAGTGAGGATGAAACTAACGCCACAACGAGTTGTTTGGAAGACGTCGAATTTGTCGAAAAGATCGATGGAGATTATTTAGAGTCTCGAGGAGTCCGATGTTGTAGAGTGACAGATGAAGGCGTTGGAGTTTTAGGGTTCTGGGGTTGACAAAAGAAGATGTTAATTTAAAATTTAAAACTATTCTTAACTTAATGGACACGTATTAGCTAACTAAAGTGTTTTCAATTTTTAAAGTATTACTAGTTTGTAGTTAATAATCACAAAGCAATGGCTCATGTTACGCTAAATTTAGAATATGGAGGTCCTCAACAAGCTTCTTTCTATCATTTTAGCATGATTTTTTAAAGTAGGCAAATATCCATCTCAACTCAAACACACCCACAAATTGGTACTCAACTAAAATCTTCTTGAACATCAACTGACACACAAATCAAACATTGTAGGCCACCTGTCAGCCTGCCACCTAATGCAATGTACACCAAGTCAAATGAAACACATGTACTTCATCTACTAAAGGGGCAAAAAGTTAAGCTCATAAAAACAATGCCTTTCCTTGTAGTTACTTATAGCTTTTGATGTAAGCATCTCCCAAAGTAGAAAATGAAGTCTCAAAGTCTCATGATTTCATCCCATGAGGTGGTGAGACCTAATTCACCATTTTGGCTTTTCCAGTTGAGTTTGATTCCAAAAGCCATGCCAACATTTTGCTACTTAGCTCATCATGTCATGATCAATTCCTGTCGATAACTTTATGCATTTTTGAGGTTTGAATCTGTCCGATTTCCGGCCTAACCTTGTGGTGGTGAAAATATCATATAAAGAGTTTTGTTGCATTCACGAATATTAAAAATTATCATTATATTTTAAACATATACTACAAGCGTATATGCCACATTCACGCTATGAATATGAAGAAATGGGACAAGTGAATGTCACATGTTACGTTTTGGTTGGCTTTTGATAATGATATGCTATGTGTTGCTTTTTTATTGGCAGCATTGACTTTTGAGATTTTAACCTATTTTAATTATCAATATATTAAATTTATTTTATTTTATATCAAAATTCATCTTTTCTATGCTATATAATTAGAGACCATTTGATTTGGACACAGAAAAAACATTTTTCTTCACTATAGTTTCCCAATAAGCCTCCCATAAATTCTTTATCTTAGCTTTCAAATATCTTTTTAGTGAAATGGATCCCAATTACAATAACCCTTTGAAGTTTGAACTACCCCAATCCCCACAATTATCATAGAGATTTGGCTATCACCGTGATGTCATGTATCACATTGCGTAATATGATTGTTGAGAATGAACGAGCCATAGATGCTCAACACTGGACCGATTATGATCAGTTAATCTGAGGCGAGTTTGTCCAATACCCAACAACAATTCTCGACATAGATGCTACCACATTCGCAAATCATGTGCGTGGTAGATCCGAGATGCATGATTCAAACACACGTCATGCATTGCAAGCAAATCTAGTCAAACACATATGGACAAAATTCGGAATGCATCGTGATTAAATATATTTCCTGTCATTGTGTGAATTTCTTTTAAAATAATTACTATTTATATTTCTCGTCTTTATTTCTTGCAAGATGCAATGATTAAAAATTTCAAAACTGATGAAATGAAAACATCTAAATGATATATATGTATAAATCATTTAACTATTAATTATTTTGTGTAGAATGTAAAAAATGAGTAATAATTATAATTATTAAAATCAAATTATGAAGATAAATAAAAATTGTAGGGTAGAGTGTTGAACTTTATATTAAATAAATAAAATCACTGTAGAGAGTATAAGTTTGAATGTGTGTTGAATGATTAGATGGAAGATGACGTGAAGTGTTATATAGTGTATTAAAGTAAGGTGTTGAATAGATTTTGGATTGTACATAGCCTGACGACATGTCGGGGAAAACTCGACTCTGTAACCACCAACGGTCGGTGTTTACACCAAATCAGCAATTTCCCCCTATATATCCCCATTCACGTCTTCATTTCATCACATGCAACTTTTGCTCGAGTTCTCCACAACACATTTTGAGATTTACAGCTGCATTTGGGTCCTCTAAAAATGGACATAGTTTCAATCCTTCTTTACATGATTCTTCTTATGCTTTCAGTTCTATCATACACATGCATCAAGCAGCAAAGAAAGAAAATGATACACGAGAGTCCTAAAAAAGAATCAACAGATCTCAAACTTCCCCCTGGTTCGATGGGACTGCCTTATGTAGGAGAGACCCTTCATCTCTATTCGCAAGATCCGAATGTGTTTTTCTCCGAAAAGCAAAGAAGGTTCAAACTCCTACCATGTTCAGCAAACAACAAGACTGTGACAGATGGTGAAACTGATTATGGTTTTTGTTGCTTTTTTTTTTTCAGATATGGAGATGTGTTCAAGACTCACATACTTGGGTACCCAAGTGTGATGCTAGCAAGTCCACAAGCCTCAAGGTTTGTGTTAATGACTCATGCACACATGTTTAAGCCAACATATCCAAAGAGCAAGGAGTTGCTTATTGGACCAAATGCTCTTTTCTTTCATCAAGGACAGTACCATCAGGGCCTTAGGAAGGCTGTTCAAGACTCCATCTCCGGCCCTCGTAGAATCTGTCCACTCATTCCACTCATTGAAGACATTGCTCTGTCAACCTTAGATTGTTTTGGTCATGGCTCTGTAATCAACACTTTCAATGCCATGAAAACGGTAGAATAGAGACTTGAACTAGACTTTTAGTCTTATCGAGCATTTTGTATATATTTGTTGCTGACCTGTTTTTCCTGATTTTGCAGTATGCATTTGATGCTGGAGTGTTGTCCATTTTTGGTCATTTAAGCTGTGCACTTAAAGAAGAGCTCAAGAAGAATTACAAGTTAGTCGAAAAGGGTTACAACTGTTTCCCATTAAGCATTCCAGGAACTGCCTACCACAACGCGACTCTGGTAGTTTAACTTTAGCCTATGAATTTCTCACTTTTGGAAATCGGAGAATTTTATTTGATATAAATTTTTTGATTTTCTAACGACAGGCCAGACGTCGACTGAGTCAGATTCTGAGTGTAGTCATTAATGAGAGGAAGGAGCGGAGAGTAGTACAAAATGATTTATTGGGTCATTTGTTGAGCTTCAAAGATGATAAAGGCCAATTGTTGTCTGAAGAACAGATAGCTGACAATGTCATTGGAGTGCTGTTTGCTGCTCAAGATACAACAGCTAGTGCTTTAACATGGATTATCAAGTACCTTAGCGATGATAAGAATCTTCTAGAAGCTGTTAAGGTATCTCAAAATTTTAAAAAAGTAACAAATGATCATATTTGAAAGTAACCAAATGCCAATATGAAGAATTTTTGTCTACAGGTCGAGCAAAAGGCCATTCTGAGACTCAACAGAGATACCGAATCTTCTATGACATGGAACCAGACAAGGGACATGAAGCTCACACATAAGGTCGTAATCTGTCATTCTTATTCTGAAAAGATTCAGCTTATGTTCTGATGATGCTACTAAACCTTGACCTTCCTAATATGAACTAAAGTTATCGTTGCTTAAATCATTTGCAGGTTATATTGGAGAGTTTAAGGATGTCTAGCATCATTTCCTTCACTTTCAGAGAAGCCGTTGCTGACGTCGAATACAACGGTACATCTACTAATACTAACGTAAAACTTTGAGTCAGTAGAAATTACCAAGCAAGCACAACGACGTAACCTTTTTTTTTTGGGTGTGTGGTAGGATATCTAATTCCAAAAGGCTGGAAGGTAATGCCCTTGTTCAGAAACCTGCATCACAATCCAAACTTCTTTCCAGATCCTCAGAAGTTCGATCCATCGAGATTTGAGGTACATTTTATACGTCTGAATCTAATTGAATTGCCACTGTTACCTTACATATTTATCTACTTTCCGCAAAATGTATTACACATCAGATATGATATATTTTCTGATTTCAGGTAGCTCCTAAGGCAAACACATTTATGCCGTTTGGCAGCGGAGTCCATGCTTGCCCAGGCAACGAGCTCGCAAAGCTGGAAATTCACATCCTCCTGCATCATCTCATTACCAGATTCAGGTACAAAGAAAAGAATGATTTAGAAGTTCGGTTAGTATTTCTACTAATCCACGAAAAAAGTTGCACTAGGCTCAAAGAGTTAAATATTTTCGCATTGCAGGTGGGAAGTTGTCGGATGCAAAGAAGGTATTCAATACAGTCCATTTCCGATACCTGTAAATGGCCTCCCAGCTAGATTCTGGAGAGCATCAGAAACATATCATAAAAAGTGATCTATGAATAAGTTTCTTTTTTTTCGACCGAAGCAACTGTAATTATTTACAAGCAATGCAGTTGCTCGAACTTCTGTTTCGATTTAGTTAGATTCTATAGTCATAGAGCTGCTGATGAATAATGGAGTAGCATCAAGCTCAAGGTGGCTGAAGCCCTGAAGGTGTTACACATGGTCATTCCAAATTCAGTACTTTCACTCACAAAGTGAGACACTTTTGACATTCTCATACCAAAAAACTTCTGAAGACAACATAGTTTTCTGTAAATTGACGGTGGAAAGTTTACCAAACTAGCAAAAAAATATGTAATTTCAAAAAAAAAAAAATTGAGAAAAAATATCTCAATTCTGAACATAAATTAACATTCTGTTTTTGTTTTTTTAATACTACTTCATCCGTTCCACTATCAGCGTCCCATTATCATTAATTTCTTTACTGATTCTCTTTTATAATGAGACATTGATATTGCGACAGATGGAGTACAATTGATTGTGTTTGGTTCATAAAAAATACGAGCTACGGAAAGAATTGCGAGTGAGAGGTTTTATTTCTCTCCTCGCGTGCGAGTAAGAGACTTTATTTCTCTCCTCGCCTGTGAGTGAGAAGTTGTTTATTTGTTTAGTTATTTCTTTTACTGTACTAGTCATGTTTTACGATTCAGGATCGATGGTCGCTTTTTCATTTGTAATAAATCAATCATGAATCCTGTATTCCGGACGATAGTCTCGTGCTGTATACTTTTATGTATACATTAATTTCCAGTTTTGGGAAATTCTAATAAAAAAAGGGAGAACTGTGTTTGGTTTGCGAGGAAAAGTTTTAAAAATAAAACTAAAATAACTCAATACGGAGTACAATTTTTGGATCCAATTTTCTTTAATATTTTTCGTAATATTTTCCTTTAGGCCCCGTTTGGTTGCGAGAAAAAAAGTGAGGAAAGAAAATTTTAAAGAAAAATGATTTTCCATGAGAAAGTTGTA
>JAWWMW010001346.1:104530-115550 GCA_035048345.1 Echeveria elegans
ATGGAATTTTAATCTGAAGATTCCAATAGTATTTTCCAAAACAAGAAATTGAATAGAGCTTTGGTGGCTCTTCTTTCGCCGGAGCATCCTGTGATGGAACCAAAACCATGGGAAGCACCTTACAGAGAGGCTTTTTCACCAGTTGTTCTTATGAAATCTTGTAACGTTCCTTGCTAACTGCACCAAATCTAGTACGCTCAACAACTTCGGACAACTTTTCTAGAATCATTGTATTTGATTTCTGGTAGCAAATCACCCCATGATGTCTGATGGTCACCTGGTTTCTGCAGGAAAACAATTTGGATGGTTCATACAATTAATCAATTAGCCAAATAACCATAAAAGAAGAACACATTAAAGAGATGTGCAGACTACTCACTCAATCTCTTTATTTCATAACAGTTACATTTGACTTACAATAGACTCTGGTGGACAGCATCTAGAATGCCCTTCACTCATCTCTGCTTCTTGGCTACTCAGATTCCGGCAATCGGAGATGAAGCCGGTGCGCAGTGTCTATAAATGTAACAGAGGCAGACGGAAATAAAAGGGTTTGTGAAATCACGGAGAATGGGAATATGCGGCGCAGGACGGCAAAATAAGGAGTTCCTAATTATTACAATGAAAAGTGTTTTCAAATAGGAATAGATAGGTAAGGTAATAAATACCCCAAATAATGCCCTGTAGACCGAATTCATGCTAACCAAGCAGCAAACTGACCAAAATATCATTTTCACAAACAAGAAAAAAAAACTTACAAGGATAATTAAGTAATTTTGTAGAACTGTATTACACATTCGGTAAGAATAGTGCAATAATAGATCCTATACCGTTATTTCCACACATACAAAATCAATATCCCGGATTACGTCCTTTGGCCTCGTTAATGACACTTCCAAATTCTAACTTATTGCAGCTTTTGAGTGTAAATGAGCTTGTGTAATAATTATAAAGTCCATACTACAGCATTTTCAGTTGACGTCACCATAATTCACAATAGGTACTGACACAGGCATTGGATGGTAATGATGTATGAAGTATATAATCAGCACCTTAACTCACTCTGGATATTCAACCTTCATTTGAATGTTGTTAATGCGGAAGCTCAAATGTTCGATAAGGGTATGTTGACAAGCCTCTGCAATTCAGAATATGTTGAATGAAATAATCACGAGAGTATTGCTCACCTGCATCAAATTGAACATGCCAATGAATAGTGAATTCAATCAAACTTATATGCCATCAAATTTGAAGCATCATTGTAACCAGACTGAACTACTATAAACTATAACTTTGTGATAACTTTCGCTGCCATACATAAGATGTTGGTGTCACGCATTAGGTGACCTACTACTAGGCAGTAAATAAATGGAATATATGAAAATATGTCTAAAATCCACCAGAAAAACTGAGTAGAATGCTTCATAGCCTGGGTTTAAACTTTGTGGGAGTTCACGGCTAATGAGACAGGCCTACTTAGTTCATCTATGAAGCCTAGAATGCACAGATGTTATTTCCAACGGAAGCTCTGTTCTACTCCAGGTGAAATTGCAGAGGCAAAATGCTTCGTGTGCGTCTTTTAATGTGGGTGTAAAACAGTACTTCTGTATCATTATAAGATATGCCATTAGTTAGTATATGGTGAAACAGAAAATACTGCCAGCGTAGTGCTGTACTTATTTCCACATGCAAAATAAGATAATCTGTCTTATGCAGTAATGCGAGACAAGTAGTCAACAAGGACAAAGTTTGCTAATTTCAATAATAACAGTACCTTTTTACAAGAGTGGATATCATGAATGGGTAAGCGGTTTGGCCTTTCGCTTATGGCCCATACTGTTCACGAGATCCTTGCGGGTACAGACAGGGAACATATTTAAGCTGACAATTCCTTTCAAACTCCTGAGGACGTATGGGAAGCTAAGTTGATCACGAGAAGTGAAGCGGACCACCTCATTGAACCAAAGACACATGAACAAATTTGTAACAGGGGTGTGTTCCCTCACAATAACTGATGCTTCAGCCAAAGCTGCAATGGGAATTTTTTCAAGAACTCAAATCAATTAATTGGCCAAGATACGCAATACTGTTTTTACTAGAGACTGCAAATAGGTAAAACAAACCTCGAAATAATTTGAAAAATAAACAAAAAATTAGAAATTCAAAAATTGTAGCGAATATCACACAATAAATCAAGTGCAACCTATGGCGATTACATTGCATGATGTGAAAATGCATCTCATGCTCATGCAAAGTTACCTCATATTTAACGACATCTCACCTTTCTTTCCATTGAATCTTTTGTCACTGGGGAACCCATCCTTGCGGTACTGTTGTAATTGCACCTCAACTTCTTCTGGAGTGGCTTTATGTTTCTTCACAACAGCAACTGCTTCATCGTAGACATTACTGCGAGCCCCGTGTTCTGATATGGCTAATTCAGAATTTGTACGCCAAAGAAGAGCTTCTAAAACACCTAGGGGGTCTCTCCTGAATTGGGACTTCGAATCAACCCAGATTGAGTACCTTGCTTGTGGAAATAATCGATGACTTAACATCTGCATTTATTCCAAGGGAATTCTTAGGTCAAATGAAATCCTGTTAAAGACTAATTGACAGATGGTATAATACATCAGATGGATCGTAAATTTGACCGTAACTCATCACACTATGGGATGTCAAAACACAACTGACAAATCCAGAGCCACCCATATTATTTTCTTACCTTTGGAATTTTACCATTCAATCTCTGGTCCACGAAAGGAAGCTCTTTGACGACAACAATCCTCCATTTACCAATCATATGGTCCTCACTTATCCTCTGCCCTTGAGACTCCTGAGTTGCAAGAGTGATTTCATCCCAGAATGCAACATAGCATACCTGCAAAAAATCGATATTCAATACCCTCCACAATAGTCTCGCATGGATAAGCAAGCACACACACTTGACTTATAGAACACTTGTGTACCTTTCGCAGTGATGCATCAGACATGCCAATAGGTTGATACAAATCATCTCCACCTCCAAATGTGCACGTCGACACAACAACCTGGCATCTATGCATGTAATTTCTATCATCTTCTGATATTTTAAATCCTCCATTTTCACTATAGAATCCACAGTGCACAGCAGCAGTTCCATTGATCTGCAATGTACAAATACACATCCAGAGTACAACAGCATGAGTAAATGTTCAAATCGAAACTCCATCACCCAGATTATACAAAACATATCATATTGAAAGATCAAACCTTATAACTCTGCCGTCTCTCTTCAAGAGTTTGGTCACCAGTAAACAAATTAAATCTATGTGACTCTGCATGCTCTGTTGACAAAGAGGTGTTATCACGTACAAAAGGTCTGTCCAACTCTGACAAATATACAACTCGTTCAATTGGATACATGAGCTTCCTGACAGGAGGAATGTCAAGATGCTCGAGTTTTTCCGGACGCAAAAGCTTCAAGCATCCTGCGGAAAAAACCATTCACCAAAACATTAGTTGCTCATCATCGCACGACAGCATAGAAAACAAGAAGAAACTATTAATCATCTAAATTAACATCAAAACCCGAAAAGTAAAGGGGAAAAAAATATGATTCCTACTCTAACCGACTCTAATTCACTCTTCTAGTGCAAAACACAAACTAATTTCTACACTCCACAAAAACATTAGTAAAACTAAAAAAAAAGCAATCATTTTCGATTTTCAGCATAAGTACTAATCAGTTTCAAAACTTGCAATTGAATCCATTCACAAAATCAAACACTTCCTCATTAGCAAAATTTGACCCTAACACTCTTCCACCTCTTTAATTCACAAAACAATGAACACATCCAAAACTTACGCTCTCTAACGCCATTCACCATTCGAGTAGTCGGCTTCAACTGACCTAAATTTCCCTCTCCTTTCTCCTTCCCATCCCTACCAGATCCAACCGAATGTCCTCCAAACTTCACCTCATCCAACGACTTGGTATAGCTCAAAAATCCGAACACGATAAACCCTAGAAATATAAGACAAAGCATCACAAACCGCCATCTCACCACCGCACGCACCAAAATTAAAAATGTCTCATTTCTTCTTCTTCTCAGAAACGCTGCCTTCTTCCTCCTGCGACGATCGCTCGCACGTGCTACGGTCCGTGAAACGTACTGTGGATTTTCGAAATCGTCGTCTGAGAGGGAGATCATTACTGCGTGGTTCATCGTCGCTGGCTGCCGATGCAATCGCGAATTTTTGCCGTAAAAGTCTAGATCTTTGATCGCGATGAACAAGGTGCTAATGTGAGTGTCCTGTCGTTTTGTGGGTTATAATTGTCGTTCTACTGATCTGATCTTAACTGCTGATCTCACCTTTTCATGAAATACAAATTATTATTTTTTAGATAGTTTTCTGAAATACAATTAATTCATGAAATACATATATTTTTTTGCTACGACTAAATGTTTAATTTATTTTTATTTGTAACTGTCTCTTTGCGTTATAAGAATGAATCATCATTAAATGAAAGTTTTGTGAGATACTAAAACTTTAAACACAGTAGAATGTCCTAGTAATAAGTATTGAATCGTAGATGTTAGTTCGGGTGCAACAAATGAATCAACGGACCAGATTAAGCGTAAATTTCGTGACGTGATGCGTTTGCATGTACGGATGGTGCACCGGCTCGAATTTGCATAACAACGAGTATTATGAATTGAATATATGTATGCTTCCATAACAGACATTTATAATTGTATATGCATCGTTGGAGTTTAAAAAAACGAAAACAAAACAAGCATCTCGTCACAGCTGTTTGCAGCTTTAATCTTATTCCGCTGGATTCTGGAAGATGGGAGTATACTGTGTTATTTGATAATGAAATGTGTCCCTAGGTCTGTCATTAGCTGAAAGATCATCAGTTGTATGAAACTCTAACAGGAAAGTAAGATCAGTTTCCTATAAGCTAAAAGCAATGTACTGTACAAGCAACTGAAGCAGTAAACGCAGACTCAGTTTGAGGTCAGAAATTCTGAGGCCCTCTCGACGCCCTTAGAATGATAAGGGGCAATGTTGTGTGTACCACATTGAAGTGGACCGAGGAGATCGTTCTGAATACATTCATACCTGTAAAACAATAACCCATCTTAAGTTCAGATAAATTCTTTTTCAAGAAATGAATTGTGTTTTTGAAGATAGTTTTGAATTCTGAAGCTTACATTTTCCGGCAAAGATCGTCTGTAAGGATGGAATATTGGACTACTTGCGTCCGCAGCTTTGTGAAACTGTTTTCATCATAATTTTCGAATGGCTTGTTCAGCAAATGTGACAGCCTTTCAACATTTTCCTCAAACTGCTGCTGCTGATCTTCAAACAAGCATTGCTTAATATCCAACTCCTGTTTAGACATCTCATCCTTGAAAAGATCATTGCCAAACATGAAATACGCGAATGGGTAGGAGTATGAAATCACATGACGAGATCTGAACAGCATGTTTAACCCGGTGACTAGCCAGGAAAAGTCCCTAACTTGATTTGGTTCATTGTCTTCTAAAGTTGATATCTTTTTCTTTAAACTGTTTTTCAAAGTAGCTTCTAGCTTTAATGAGTCCAAGTGAGCTTGGTATCGGCTGTGGTAGTGAAGGTACCGTTGAAGCTCAGATTTTGCGAGCTTTGACTTCTTGATTTGTTCTTCATATCGACCACAGCTGTGACCTGTGATGTAAGTAGCGGTATGTAGTAAACCTGTAGCCCCACCGCAAAGCCAGCTGCATCGCAGGAAGAAACCGATACATATATCACATATGTTAAATTCGTAAATGTAAAATAATCATACAATTAAGGAAAGTGAAGAAGCCTTACCAGAAGGGCTGTCCGCAAACACATTTAACTAAATTGCACCCACCATTCTTTTCAACGAACTTGTGACACTTTGGGCATGCCTTGGTATTAGCTACAAGGTACTTCCCAGTTTCTGACTCGTCTTGGCATTTCTGCTTCCACAGTTTCCACATCAAACACGAGCAAGGCGAATGGGTTTCCCCCAAGCAGTAGAAACAGAACCGGAGGCCACAAGAGCATTCCACTTCACAAACCTCGTCATCTTCGATCCGAATGGCATTGCCACAATGAGGAGTACTTGGGCACCATTTGACCATTTTGTTATCTACAATGTATGATTCGAGTAACTGATGCTTGAATTTTTTTGCCAAGCTTGGGTGCCTCTTGCTGACAAGACTCAAGACTACAGCCTCGTCACATACTACATTGCATTTGTCTGACATGCATCTGATGTTCTTACTCTGACCTTCGTCGATTTTCACCCTGAAGTGTTCAGTCCAACCTGTGCAACAACAACTTGTCAAGTTCCAACCAATTGACCCTTCAACTGAAATACTGAAAACCTGGCCGGAGAAACCCTGCAAAGCACTTACAGTCGTTACAAAAGCAATGGCCACAGTCCATAACAGAAGCGCTGCTACTAGGCACGTCATCTTCCATACAGATATCACACCGGACTGATAAAGAAGACATAGAAGCACCAGGTGCTATGTTTTCAGGCACACTCAGTCCGACTTTAGAGCATAATGAAGCCAACCCGTTTTCCACATATTCACAAAACAGCTTCTCAACATCCCAACGATAAAAAATCAGCAATGCTCGTGCTTGGTACTCCTTCAGAGATAACAACTCCTTAACTCTATGCAAATCCTCCGTCTACATGGTTTCACCAAATGAAACATTTACACATGTGGTCAATGAAAAAGAGGTTCTACTCGAACTTGAAGAAGGTTTGGGTTACACTATATACACCTGCGCATCCATCAAGCACTCCTTATTGATGATCTGTAAACCAAAAAAACAAAATGCACAAATAAACAGTGATTCACTTGGTTCATACTTCATATTTGCAGACCTCAAAACCATCTCATGCTGACTTTGATTTACATGGCAACCAACACACGTGTTTTCGACAACATTAGTAATGTACTTCACTAATTTAGCTAAATTTCAGGACCAGAATGAAGCACTAACATCACAACGCAAGCAAAAGTAACATTAAGCAACCAAAATTAAAACAACAGCGACATCTCAATTTTTACAAACATGAAAACCCAAATCGAACCTCGTAATTCTGGATAGAGCGTCCTGACAGATGATCATACTTTCTAGTTTCTACATACATTTTCAATAATACAATATATAAATGAATAAAATAAAAACACAAATTTTCCGCGTGACTCTTGACTTGCTTCACTACTAAGCATAAAATATAAATTGAAACACCAACCTTACAAGAAGGCGCTTTTCTGGTAGGAATTTCAAGCGTCTGAACCTCATTCTCAACTCCATCAACTGACTCCGTATCCGAGAAAAAACACTGTTCGTCGTCACTACTCATGTAATGATCCATCAACTACACAACAAAAAGTTACTCGTAAAGAAAGCCACTTTTCTGAAAAAATAATAATAAATTCGTACACACTAACTGTGTTGGTGAAACGGGTAGTGGGCTCTTTTTATCGGGTACGTACAGTAGCCGGATTCTGAAAAGCAGGCGAGTTCGCCGGATCGAGGAGAAACGATTAAAAAAAAAAAAAAAGGGTGAGAAACAATGAATCAGCAGCTATGGTATTAAAAGCTGGCCCTTGTCGAAACGACAACGTATTGGTGTAGATTAGTGTGGTGGAATACGCTATTAATGGTGGTGAGTACACGTGGCGCCCACTAAGTAAGACTTGTTTAACTTTCATTTACCTAATATCCCACCCACCTAACAATTACTGATTCTTTATTTATTTATTAATTTTTAAATACACTCTGCAAAAGCTAGCAATTGTTGGGTATATATAAATATCTTCATTTGTTAATGAAATCCTTGTGATGGTCACAAAACTGATAACTGATTGTTTCAACAGAGCTGTGGCACCCAGTGGGGATGGAGACATGGGCAGCTGGAGGCACTAACTTTGCTAGAAAAGTATAATGAAGAAGGAAAAAAAGGGAGTTAGGCATGTCCTAAATGAGAGTCAAATTATAAGAGAGTAACTGATTAAGATTGGTAAATGAAGGACAATGTAACATACATTGAGCATTTGGTATACAGGAGGGGGTACAACATGAACACTAACATGTTTCAACTACCAAGTGCTTTGTCATTCCATATCGTCTAAGTTGGTTCTGAAAAGATAGTCTTCACTTTCAAGTTCTTCGTGGAGAAGGTTCATGGTTGGAGTGTCGTTTTTTTGTTCGTGACTTGAACTCCAATCTGATCTTTTTCCCTGCAAAAATATAGGTGGTCAGTCATTTTCAAACAATATGAAATAGATACCAGTTCAAAGCAAGAAAACAAAATACAGCACACTAACCTTCTTTAGCACATATACGAAATAATGAAATGTTTCCCCAAACGTACTCCATTCTAAGGACCACGTGAATTCAGAAGCACAGAAGAAGGGGCGTCTAAAATGTGGCTGAGAGGAACACGGGATGCAATTAAAGCTAGGGAAATTATAGTATTGACTATAGACTAGAGAGGGAATTAAACTGCAATAATTTTTGGCACTTGGTTACCTGACCAAAAGTAATTGAGATAAAAATGCCTTCGGGTTTTAGAACTCTATGAACATTTTGAAGCATAGCCATAACCCTGCCTACTGTTTCGGGATTTGGATTCCAAGGATCGCCACTATCAACAAATAATACATCCTTCACACAGACAAAAAAAAAAAAATCAATCACGATATGCCAATTCAAAAATGCCAAAAAAGAAGATAACTGAGCTTTCTCACAAGCAAGAGATTTATAAGACTTCTGGATTACCATTGTTCCTTTCTCAATGACAACATCAAAACACTCATTTTGAAAGGGAAGATCTAGCATGTCAGCCTCCAAAACTTTAACTTCTACATGTAAAAGTAGCAGAGGTATGAGATAAACAAATGAAACTAAAGGTCCAAATGCGGGGTCAGTGCTTCAGAGTATAACAATCATTTAACAAGGCTGTGTTGTAAAAGAGTCGTCAAGTAGTCCTAACAAGAATGTGCTTGAGAGTTTTAACTAACATTCACCATTGATGCCATTTGCATTACAAAAACAAAAATCTCGTAAATTCAACAAAACTATTGTTCAGTAGTAGAAAATAATCTTTCATTTTATTTCTTTTTTGCAATAGAGAGTACCTTTTTCTCAAAAAGAAGTTATAACAGTGAAGTCAGAACAATTTTCTCAGACCTTTGTATTTTTTGGCGGATAACCTATGCTTCATTTTCTCCACCGCAACAGATGATAAGTCAATACAAGTAACATCAGTTATACCATCACGGTACAACTCCTCACACAGCTGAGAGTTTCCGCAACCAAGCTCCAAAACCTTGATTAACCATTCAAAAACCTCAGTAAAAGTTCATCAATCAACAAAAAATAACAGTAATTCAGATGACTGAAATCTTTATTTTTTAAAAAAAAAAACACATAACTACACAACACAAAAACCTGTAAAACACAAATTCACAAACTGCTAAACTTCGAGTTCAGTTCCCAATCACTTACTGAAGAATTAAGCTGAAAATGTGGCTGAATCAAATGGCGGAAGTGCGAGTAGTCTTTGAACCACTCGTAATGCTCCTCCCCGGCAAAACGCTCATCCCTGCATCAAGAATTCAAATTGAAACAACCGCAAAAAAACTGAAAAAACGGTATACAAAGCGTCTGATTTAGTATATGTACCAGTATTGAGGATCAAGGTAAGCAGATGCGGTCTCCGGCACAACGTCCTTTTCCGACGACACCGCCGGATATTCTATTTCATTCATCGTTCACAAAACCCTAATTTACGTAGAAGCCCAAAGTCCAAAACTACTATTTATTGTAATAATTTTGACTCTTCGAATAAAAATGTTTTTTTTTTATGAGTGAAATAAAAATGTTTCAAAATGGGGTAGTTTTTCTAATATCAAATGATTTGATCGATCGGGTGATCCCAACTATACAGTAGGGCGAAACTAAAAGTATCGTTAATCATGATCGATAGGGTGCTCCCACGGATGCTCGCATTAGTCCAATTTTTTGTTGTTACTGTTTTGATAGATGTTTATACATGATACACAAATAGTTTAATCAGTTTGTCTACGTATCATCTAAATTATGAATCTTCTTCAAACGAAAAATATTTTAAAATTTTAACGTCATCAACAATGCATCCACCAATACTCAACGATGCCGCAAAAACAAACTTTCTCGCCGAAGGTGAGAAGAAGAAAGGATCTCTCCCGAATAGAGGTGGCATTAACAAATCCATTTACAATCAATTTAGAAATCACTTTACTAAATGGATTACAATCCACTAGTAATTTAGTGAGTTTGATTCAACCAATTGACGGATTGTTGACAGGTGTTGACCGATCGTTGAACGACGTTGACTGACTGTTGACCGGTATTGACTGATCGTTGATCAGACTACCATTTAATCCATAATTCATATAATCCAATCTGTTTAATCTATTTACACTAAATGGATTAAATTGTATAGACAATTTAAAATCTAATCCGTTTAAAATTCATTCATAATCCATTCAATTCATCCATTTGTCACATCTAACTGGAGGAACGAAACACCTTCTGGAAGGATAAAAAAATTGAGATCCAAACGTGTCAAATGCGAATACGAGTCATATAAAACTATATCATTTTATGACGGACTGAGCAATCATTGAGAAGGTTTATATTAAAATGATATCACTTCAGTTGATTTTTTTGTTAAACTACGTCGTTTTATAATTGCTGCAATTAGCAGCTCAACTCGCATGTCCAGATCTCACTCCATTAAAACCTCCTAAGAAAGCAGATTTTTATTATTACAAATTGAGCCCATCAAGGGCTAGTTCATTTCGCAAGAGTACCAACTGATGGAGTCATCTAGATCAACAATTGTTCTATTGCTGTTTAATATAGGTAAACTGGGGCGGAGGCAGGTGGGGTCGGGTGGGGTCGGCCGACCCCACCGTGCCCAAGTGAGAAATAAGATCTGAGAGGGATG
>JAWWMW010001346.1:155703-171204 GCA_035048345.1 Echeveria elegans
TAAACTTTCTTACCGGCCTTGACATAGTTAGATGCATTATCTGTCACAACTTGAATCACGTTGTGCTCACCAACTTCTTCAACCATGTTATCAAGCACTTTATATAACATATCAGCATCTTTTTTCACCTCTGAAACATCTATAGATCGTATGAACATAGAACCCTTTGCAAAGTTCACAAGAAAGTTCACAATATCCTTTGATGCAACTGAGTCACGGCAACCATCGGATAAAATTGAACAACCAACTGTAATCCACTCCTTTCTATACTCATTCATTGCATTCTCTGTGGCTTCTACTTCTTTCTTAAGAAGAGGAACCCTTAACTCATGTATGCTAGGTGGTTTTAATCCCAGACCATATTGTCCAATGGCCTCACACATTTCTCCAAAGCTAGGATAAGTTGTTGCATTAAAAGGAATGCCGACATCATAAAAAAACCTAGCAATTTTCCTACAAGTTTTATCCCTCAACTCTTTTTCCACCACTTTATGAATATCCTTTGTCTTTCCAACACCTTTGTTTGGATTAGCCTTAGGAGTGACGTACATATCAAGTGGACCTTTCATTCTTGGTTTTTTATGAAGGCTCTTTCCTACCTTTCCGTCCAATGGATTATTTTCTTGAGTATTCAAGTCGTCATCATCATCATATTCATCCATTTGTGTTTCCATGGACACTTGAACTGTTGGAGCTGCAACCTTTGAATCAGCTTTCATAATCATGAAAGGTCGACATTCTTCTCGAACATAGTCCGGACATTTATCACATTTTGACGCATTCCTAAAGCCCCACTAAGTGTTGTTTCATCCGATATGCTCCTCCTTTGAAGATTTTACCGCAAAATGAGCAAGTGAAGTTAGTTCTATTACTGGGATCAGGAAAACCATATTTCCTTCCGGGATTTATAAGGCTTGAAGATGAAGAAGAACTCATTGTTCTAGTTGCAAAAAAAGGAAACAATGGAACAAACTGAAACAATATGAACAAACTGAAACGATTGAAACAGTAGCAACGATTGAAACAATTGAATCAGTATTCAGTAGCAAAGAACAATTCTGAAACAAAGAACAAAAACAGTATGGATGAAACAATTGAAACAAAGCACATTACTTGTTCAGATTGAAACAAATCTGCAGAACAAATTCAGCAACAAAAACAGTAGCAAAACAGCAAACAATCTGAAGCTGATTAGAGGGAGGCGCGCTTGGTTGGCGAAGAAAGGAACAGAGAAGAAGAGATAAGAGGGAGGCGTACTTGGCGGCGTGGATGCTGGTCGGTGGTGTTCGGCTTACCTTCGTCGCGTTCGCTGTTTTGTTTTAGGGAAATTTTTATAAATTTTACACTTGAATCCTTTTGCTTTATACAAAAGACAGAAGTTGCTGGAGGCGCGCGCCTTGTGAAGCGCCGCTTTACCCAGCGCCTTATGACCCGCGCTCCGCCTCACCCTCCCGAGGCGTTTTTCCCTGTGCCTCAGTGCGCCTGAGGCGCGCTTTTTAAAACCAAGACACAGATGCATACACTTTCACCACCTATCCGCACATACCCAAATCAAACTCAATAAAACCTATTCAAATAACGTCACACTCCACTCCGTCGTGCGAACAAAGAGAACCAATTCAACATTGAATATTCAAACCGGTCACGCAATTAAAATTGCATTTTTGATCAAAAAAAATACATATCATTCTCAATCAGACCTTAAACAACACAATCTGAAGCAATACACACTCATGGCCTAACGAACGAACCAATTCAGTTACCTGCAAATCACCGGACACTTCAACATCACTGATAGCAGTCAACGACGACACATACCTATCCGTACCAAGTGCAACTTCCGGCAACACAGCATACTGCAAAACCTGCATATCTGACAACTCCCTCAATATCTGCTTAGCCACCATCTTCACCCTCCGAGGGTTCGCCATACACCTCACCGGTGTAAGTGTAACCACAGACTGACCCACTTTACACAAACCTCTTCTCTTGTAATAAAACACCCTCGGAACCTTCAATTTCACAAAAGCAAATGACTTGCACACTTTCTCAACCGTCACCGGCAGCGAGGATGTTGGAGAAATCTGACCCGGATGTGGTCTCTGAAGTGAAAGAAAGACATTTTTAGATGTAGGTTTTAGGTTATGAATCGAACCGTATCTTCAAAACCAGTTCTTGGAGTCAATCTGATTGTCAGTCACATCATCTTTGCTCAACCTCAGTTCTGCTGAGGTCCGAAAACGCTGTTGATGGCAGATGGTAAAGGTGAACCACCACACTTCTGGATGACTTCAAAACTCGTCGTTACATACACTCTCGAAACGCCGCCGTACTAACCAACAGCCTTGTAGTAGAGTTGTAGAGGAATGACGGAAAAAAATTGGGCTTTCGGCCCGATGAACTAAAATCTGGACAGACGGATATCCGCGCGACTTCGAACTTCATCTTTTTCAAAATCCGACGGTCGCGATCGCCTCACGGTGAAATTCAGTCGCTGATCTCCATGAACTTCAACACCTGATTGACGTATGAATTTTTTTTTTATCAACGGCTGCGAAGCTTTGTTTAAGAGAGCGCCGGATTTGAGTTCGAATTCGGTAACGTGGAGTTTTCACAATTCGATGGGATTGGACTATACGGTAAAGCAATTGAATCCCGAGTATGCGGTTTCGTTTCTTCTTCTTTTTCTCTTGGGTTTTTTTGAGTAGTTGCCGCTGTGTGTAATCTGAATTCGGATTTGAAATTAGGGCTTTGAACTCGGTGTTATTGTGACTCAATTTGTTTAGTGTACTGAGTCAAAACCGAGTTGAGGCAGTCAAGGACAAAAATGCAGCAACAAACAAAATCGATGAATTTTGATGCTGTCTACCTTGTTTAGATGCACTTTGTTGTGCGTTACTTGTTTCAGCTCATAAAAATTCCTTTTTGATTGGATGAATTTTCTTTAAGTGTGTGTGGCTTAACCAGGTGCTGACAAATCGGAAATTACATGATTTTAATTGTGAAATGGTCCAGAAGGTGCTTTGCTTGGGATTGGGAGTACAAAGATACCAGAGCTGAGATTCATTTAGGGCTGAAATCTTATATGGTTGTGGTCAGGTGATGTGATGTGATCCCAATATGTGGTGATAGTTAGTAAGGAATCTTAAATAATGTCTACTTCATATGTTTCGTTGAGGTTGGATTTAAAGTAATGGTAGGTGGATAATCATTGGTTCCTTCGAGCATTTTGTGATATGATGATGATATGGTGGGATTGGGATTGGGTTTGGGTTTGGGTTTGGCTTCCCATTTGTAAAACCGTTTGGAGTGTGCTAATCATGAGCCTTTTTTAGTGGTCATGTATTACACAGCTTTCCCTCTTTGCGATAACAGCTATTCTTTTAGCATTATTTGATACGAGTACTATCGAGCTCCTCCTGTAGGTTAAGGAAGACGAGCTTCAGTATTCTAAAATCTAAACCCGCTGGGGCCAAGCAACTGTAGTTTATCACATGCTGCACATCCCCACTCCAGCAGCATGACCGTAAAAAGTTGAGACCCAACCCAACACATAACATGGTTAGTACTCTATATTCACTAGATTCCACATTTCAGGAAAAATGAGACATTCTTGTTTCACATATATTGTAGTAACATGTCACTGCACCTTCACACCACGCATATACAGTACAAGAAATGTACCATTTATTGCATCTCATTCTCATGTCGTCCTCTTCCCTGTCATATCTCATATCATTGTCTCCATTGATTAGGACCCTATATAACTAGCTCTCCTCTTCTTCATGGCCATGAACTGAAATGTACCATGTGAAATTTCCTCACAACTATTTGTTTTCTACGTACAGGATCTGTTTCGAAAGCTCAAGTTGGATGTTGGTTCTCTGTGTTCTTTTACTTTAAATGAGAATTGATGATGAATCAACACGTATCTAATGGCAGATACGTAGAGATGAAGAAGGTTCCAACATGTGTGCCCTACACAGACCCAAATTGCTGTAATATCTGACCCCAAGCTTTATGTGGAGAAACAGATGAAAGAGTTGCTATTATGATGCTTGTTTGGTGGATGAGTTGATCAATAACAAGCCTACATGCAAGCCTGGCTAGCCACCACTTGCGCTAATATCATTCCAGCTTCGCCCTCTTCCACCGCCCGACTGATCGATATTATCTTTTGTCAAACTAATAACTGGGGGTTTATCTAGAATGACCTCAAAGTTCAAACTTGTCAGAAGAGTATCAAGGAGTTTATTAATTAACACATGAAGCTCTGAACTTCAGCTTCTGTGTTCAGATGACATGTCTCTAGCATGACTAAGGTCAGCATTATCAGACTCATGCATGCCCTAAGGGACCTTTGTGGTTATGGTTCATACAAAAATGTGCACAAAGTCGGTCTTAAATGAAGATGACGAGGACTGGGTAATAGTTTGATCAGCCACTGGTCCTGTATTAAATGATGCAGGATACGTTAAGTCTCAAGTCTAGTTGGGTCTCTTGAAGATCATGTTACTCTACTACTGTACTCCGATAGCCATATTCATAATATTTCTGATGGAGGCGAGGAAGTCCCACTCCCACAAGCAGCCTTAGCCATTTTCCTCCAACTAAGCGTCAACCTAAGCAGATCAAGTATCAGAATCCTAGATGAAATGCTGCTTAAAAAGCATGCATGTATGTGTTAAGTTCTCCACCGAGCATTATTGAATCAGGCAGGACACATTTTGATTCTATAAGCCTTTTAAATGTACTACGGCCGTGTCAATGTTGATCACAGTAGAAAAAAGCGACAAGGAAACATGTCTTATTTTCAACAAAGATTGGCCCTCCTCCGTGGAAGGGTTGGGCACTACACCGAGTTTGAGAAAATCAACTATTTTTACGAATTCAGATACAATGGATGAATCGATGAGCTAAAGTTAACAGTTGTCATTAGTACTAAAATGGATGCAATAGAGACGGGGATGTTAAAAAAAAGGCAGCAGCGGCAGCAGGGAAGCCATTTCAGAAACCATCATGAGTCTCAAAGCAATTAGAAACACCTAATCCAATGAGCCTGACTGACGTGGTTTGGTATTTTATTTCAGCATGGAGGTTAGAGACTGGAAACTGTTCTCGTCTCAAGGGATGGTGAGACCCATTTCATGATCAAACCCAAACTCCTCCTCAGCTTGGTGAAGCAGAAATTGGAACTGAGGGTGAGATAGGAATGAAATTGGGACAACGTATCTGGTTCTGTTCTGGCCAACGTAGACAGGAAAATGGCCCTTAGGTACATATCCAGGGAGGCTATCGTCATCATAACCATTTCTTTTCCCCAAACTAGAGCATCTTTTCAGGATTTGTTTTATCACTGCTGCCTTTGTAAGCTTGTTTGCCTTCCTCAGTGCCATTTTTTACTCTTTTGGGGTACAAGAGGTTAGAAGTTTCTGAAGCTGAATGATGAGGAGCTGATGAGAGGACTTGGGAGGACCTTATGGGGTATTTATGGAACTTGGGAGGGGCAGCGCGAGCCCACATTGTCTTCAAGTTATCCTGTAACTAGTCACTACCTGACTACCCCTTGCCAGTTTCCATTTTCTTTTAAGTTGGTTCTCCTTGATTATCCGTGAGTCCTTTTGTAAGCCCTAGTTGGAGGATTGGTTCTTGGATATTACGGTTTCTCCGCCTCTACTTTCCACTTCCAGTTATGTGATTTCAGAAGGTAACATAATGCTCATCAATCAACACCTTACTAAACTATCGGTCTATTCTGACTCGTGTTTGATTCAAAGTACATTTCATGGGAATTTATTATTTATACTGCAGAACTGCTTCATTTTGCTCCAGAGTGTACTGAGCCAGAGTTGTAGATTATTCGCTTCGCTTCTCCTGATGCATCCGCCCTACTAAACTATTTCAGGTCGAGGTAGGGAAGGGAAGATAACCTGACTCCCATTAAATCGCTCCAAGTCAGCCTGCGTACGGGTTTATGCCTCAGTGATACGGGTAATTTATTTGATTTCATTTCATACTCCTTATGATACTTTCGTAACCGAATTACCTAATCAAACCAGCATGGTGTTTTGTGTAACAGTAACAATATCAGAGCTCTCCCCAAGTTAAATATATACTAACATACAAAATTTTTCTCACAGACTTCCAGGATCGAATTTTTTTTTCTTCAAGCCGGACGGTCCTAACGACTCTAACCATGGCCAACAAGGATAAAGTAAAACAAAAGACAGAATTCATCAAAGAATGACACCCATCAGTTGAGTTCTCAACTAGCCAACTTGGCGAAAGAAGTAGTTGTTTCCCATGTTCCGAGGCTCTAAATAAGAATACCTGAACTTGAACATCGGTTTGTCCTAACAAAAACCAGCATCAAATAAGAACCAAATGAATGAGAGGGCCAACACTCAACTAGGTCTTTAAATAAGGCAATTGATATTTTCGTGGAATATCATTTTTATCGTCATGCCTTTCAGAGATTAGTGATCACAATGCCACATTTTGCGTCTACCTTGAAATGAAATAATTTAAGTCTAGGACAGTGATACAGTACTGAAGTACATTGGATCCCAAAGAGTTCGATTTCGATTTATTCTGAGAAGACAGCGCATAATATGGACCAGCTAACGCTATGGAATTAACTTGACGTGTTGATACTTTTTCGCATCTGGCCATCTTTCCCTACATTATTGAATTTTCAAGTGTCATTTAGCAATCATTTCTAGACGATCCAAATTGTTTAACTCTTGACGTACACTCAGCGCGCCTGCTTCCAGTAAGTTCCAGCAATTCTAACAAAAAAAAAAATCAGAAAACTAAGATAAATAGATAATAATGAAGCTTGTCCAAAATCCAAGTATTTCCTCATTTCTAGTTCCGTCAGTTGTCTACTAAATTCTCATACATTTCTCCTGATTTTTTTGGTGCTCAGTATCTCAGGACAGTGCTGATATATATCAGCTACACCGCAGATAAAAGTGCTTCAAAACAGAAAAAAAATGCGAGCTGGGGTGTGTGCTGATTCTTTAATCAAAACAGAGACCTTTATCATTTCTTCAAACCAGTAGATTTACATCTTCTGACAAAAAAAATTACACAGACGAGATAAAAAAAAAGGACTTCGGGTTTTTTTAGTTCCTAGTCTAACTCGTGGGAAAATTCGAAACAAGTTTGTGAATTTTTTTTCCTCTAAAATCTAACTCCGTCCAAATGGAAAGTTAAATCGAGGAAAGTTTCTTCTCTGCAAGGAATTGTAGGGTTTAGGGTTTAGATTGGATGATCATATCCAAATTCTTTCTCAGCTTTCCGTGACAAGTCCTGAAATAATGGGTGTCGAAGATACGACACCGGAACTAGATATCTCTTCATCTATGTCTCTCCCACGTACACTGCTAGATACCCTTTAGGTACATCTGCTACACTGGACGCAGCTGCAAAAAGAGATTTGCGAAGAACTTGACAAATGCCCATGATTATCTGAAGTTCCAAGTGTTGAAAAATAACCGAAAAGTGTAGGATTTTCTTAAGAAGCTGAGAATGTGAAGGTTCTGTTTTGGTTTAGACCTTCTGAGGTTGGGATTATTTTATACAAGAGTCGATAATTTAAGGATATATTTGTTACGGGTAAGGTACTACTAAGGTGAGTGGTGCAGGTACATCTGGGTAACAGATAGGTTAAGGGCACAACCCGATCACATGGTTTTGTTCATTCAGCTAATCGTCGAGAATTTCAGACCATGCATTTAAGGTACAAACATACTTGTCGAAAAAAAAACACCATACCCTACTGTAAACAGCATCCACAAACAAGACTAAACCATATTCTGGTACACAGCACCAACCAGACTTCATCAATCTACAAGTCCATTAACATATCCATCTCAACTTAAACATCAAGACTAGTAATGCAACACAGCGGCATAATAGACGTTCCTTCCCAGACTCAAAGCGATAACTAGGCCATTCTAACATCATAGATATCATTTGATTTTTTGTTTTGTTATGTTTGTATCAACAAATGAGAAACCAACTAAAGATTGTAAATGGTTTGGTGACCTCAACCATTTACAACATGATGTTCTTATTAACAAAATCTTCAAGCCATTCATGTCCGCCATGTTCTCGATTTCAGATGAGAAATTCAACTCAACTGTGGAATACTTACTGAAGCCTATAAAGCTAAACCTAGTGTGGGCATGGGAACAGCAAGTCCATATCAGATGGTGTACATACCCCACACCATTCTTGTGACTGTAAAAGTTAAGAGACCCAATACATAACATGGATAGTGTACTCTACTACTCTAGTTTCACTAGATTCCACATTCTCGTACAAACGAGAAATGCTTGCTTCAGAATAAGTGGAGTAACATGTCGTCACTCATTCCTTCACCACACACTGACACACATACACACAGTACCGTTTACTTGAGTGTCACATACTGCATCTAATGTTTCGTATTCATGTTTATTTATTTATTTTAATGTATGAAATTATGAATCGAAATGTGACAAATGAAATTTCCTTAAACAAACTCAACTTGAGCTCTCTCGTATCTAATGGATGATACGTAGGGATGGAGAAGTTTCCAACATATATACCCTACACAGCCTCAAGTTGGAGTAATACCTGACCCCAAGATTGATGATATGAGAAACGGATCAAAGAGTTGTCATTATGATGCTTGTTTGGTTGATCAATATCAAGCCTACATGCAAGCCTGTCTATGCCAATGCCACTAGTTCCGCGCTAGCTAAATATCATTCCAGCCTCTTCGAAGGATTTGTCATCAATGACCTGGTTCTTCAAAGTTCAAACGTGACAGAATAGCTTTGAAGAGTTCATTTATTTAACAACATGACGCTCTGAACCGGAGCTTCTGTGTGTTCATATGACATGTCTCCAATATGATTTTTTTGATCAGCATTATCAGACACTCATGCAAACCCTAAGGGACCTTGGTGGATACAAAAACGTGGCGAAAGTCAGTATATTAAATGAAGATAATGAGGACTACTGGGTACTTGTCTGATCAGCTACTGCTCATGTATTGAATGACGCACGACAGGTAAGTCTCAAGTCTAGTTTGGTTTCTTGATAATCATGTTACACTAGTTCTGTTCTCTGATACTCATATATATCAAAATTTCAAAAATAAAAAAACCGATGAAATATTTCTAAGAACTTAGAAGGCATTTATCATATATGTTAAGTTCTCTACCCAACATTATTTGATCAAGGCACATTTCGATTCTGTCTATTCGTATTCTGGTCGTGACAAAGTTGGTCGCGGAAGAAAATAAGTTGCAAGGAAAACACTCTAATATTTAAACAAGACTGGTCTTGTCCCATGGAAGGGTTAGGCACTACACCGAGTTCGAACAAATCAAATTTTTTTGTACAAATTCAGATATGCAGTTGATGAATAGATGGGCTAAAGTTAATAGTTGTCAACACTGGCTCACTGCTAAAATGGTCACAGCGAAGAAGCAGATGTTCAAAACAAATGACAGCAGCGAGCAGCAGGGAAGCCATATTAGAAACCATCATGAGTCTCTAAGAAATCAGAAACTCCTAATCCAATGAGTTTGAGTGACCTTGTTTGTTAATTATCTCAGCATGGAGGAGATTAGAGACTCAAAAATACATGGAATAACTGAGGAATTCTTGGCAGGACTCTGATTATAGGGGTAGGCCTATGTGCGTGCTTTGGAGGAAGCTCCTAGCAACAAGACCTGTAATAACAAAATTACAAAAGAAGTATTCTAAAATACCAGAAAAAATTGATCAAGCTAGCTAGGACTAGTTTAAGGGAGGTGCAGGATGAGGTGAAAAGGCACAAATGAGAATTTAAACAGCAAAAATTTGTTATTCAAGATACAACATCGTCCCCCCCGAAGGGCAGATGCTAAACTAGGAGCTTTTGGAGAGCCAACTGATAATCCTGACATTCAGAAACATAAAAATTAATCTTGTAATTGATTAGATGTCCGTGCCACATACCTTAAGGCTCCGTTTGATTGCGGGAAAAAAGTGAAGAAAAGAAAATTTGAAGAAAAACGATTTTTTCATGAGAAAGTTGTAAGAATTCTTTTATCTCAATTTGCCTATTTTTTGTATATTTTTCCTTACAACCAAACACATAATTTCATTTTCTCTCAAAATTTTCATTTCCTCTTCTTTTTCCTCGCAACTAAACGGAGCCTAAAATTAAAAATGCTGGATTCTGATCATGACACCGGTCAATGCTTCAACCAGCAGCGACTCAAATGCTAGATACAAATACAATTTATTTTCCTTAAAAATGAATCAGATTTAGCATTGAAAAATGAGATTGTTATTAACCTCTTCCAAACTCTAATTCAACTCGTTTCAACACAAACGTCACTCTTGTAAAAAAAACTCCGGCTCGTTCAATTTTAAATCATCCAATGTTGTTGACTTTCAGTAATATCAAAGTTTGAAACAGATGCTGGCTTAGCTTCGTCCCACCTCACAAGTCACAAGCATTAATTCATTCAGGCTCCGTTTGGTTGCGAGAAAAAAGTGAGAATTTTTTTTTTTAAAAAAAAACGATTTTCCCATGAGAAAGTTGTAAAGAAAATTTAATCTCAATTTGCCTATTTTTTTGCATTTTTTTCTTACAACCAAACACATAATTTTATTTTTACTCTAATTTTTTCTTTCCTCTTCTTTTTCCTCGCAACCAAGGACGGAGGTAGTCATAAGCTACTAGGGCTCCGGCCCAAGATGTTTTAGGAAAAACCCTCATATATATATATACCATTGAACTCTATCTCACACTCAAAATATATTTGTCAACACAACTACAACAATTATTTTTTAAATATGAAACACAGCTAAATTAATTATTCTAAACTTTCAACTTCATACTTGCAAAGTTAATCATTTTTAGAAAATATAACACAACAATGCTATGTTTAAATAATTTTTTATGAAATTTTTTCATAAAAATAAGAGTGAACTACAACAATTTGCAAATTATTTGACATTTTACATGTTTATTTATATTAAAAAGATTCCTTTCATAATGATATAAACTAATTAATCTAATCATTCATTAAGAAAAAAAATTCTAATGGCTAGTGTTCTGACATAATTCTTTATAGCCCTATCTAATTCGAGATCCTGACACTGTCCTGGTGTAATCCACTATAAAAAGTGCATTTGGTGGGCAGTTGAGACTCAAATTTATGAATCAGCTATAATAGAATTTCATGAAGTTTACTTTATAATGTAATGAGTTCAAGTTTACATAGACGACTATAATTCACATTTATATTCATATTTGTGAACTATCAGTTTATAGGTCGATTTGCTATGATTTACAAAAAAAAAATGTTATCTTTTACCAATTTTGATAGAGGCTGCATTGATTCACCACTTGCAATATTTTTCAATGAACTTGGTGAATTCAATGAGTTCGACTAGAGGTGTCAAAATGGATGAATTGGTTAAATTATGGATGTATTTTAAATGAATTGTGGATTAAATGGTCCAATTAATTTAAACCATTTAGTGTAAACGGATTAAACAGATTAGCTTAAAATATCCTAAATGATTGCTTAAATCCATTTAGTCAAACAGATTTCATTAATTCATTTACATATCATTTACCCATAAATGGATTTCATTAATTAATTTATAATTGTCAGTGGATTTCTTTAATTCATTTAAACGAATTATTTTGTCACCTCTAAGTTGTACAGTGGAGTAATTGAACAAACACAATACATGCCTCACGCGGTCACGCCGCCTTGTTGCTTGTTAGAGATGGCGGTCACAAGATGGAACAAGGTAACCATATATAGGGAGGAGCCATATAGCCCTCCTCCTACTTTGTATTGTACAAGTGCTATAAATGGATGGATATATCGAAAGTCGAAATGAAATCAGTCTTTTAAAAAAAATATTGTACATTGCAGAATTTACAACTACATCAGCTTATTATTATCACAAAATTGATAATTACGTATTTAACTGACTTGATAGTTCAAGATCTTAATTTATTTATATGGTAACAAAATAAGGGCTAAAAGGGAGAGTCAAAATGGGACGCTTTTCTTTAATATCAATGGTAAATAACTATTTACAATAATAGTAAATGTGATTGTTTGGTCGACAATGGACATGATGTTGGAGGGAGTGGGCATGCAAACTTTAAGGATTGGCTTTCCCTCAATTATATTTTGAAATGTGAAAGCACACAAAAGGAAGAAGAACCCAGAGGTTGAAGACTTTTGATGTTGTAGTCTTTATTCAAAAAAGCCGAGTTTGAACTTTGAATTGAAAGGTGGTGCAATTAGTATCGCAAGGTGTGGCTGAACTCTGAATTTGGTTGATGATGGTGAATAAGACATTTTGTGAAATGATTAAAATGTTAAATTGATGCGCCATGTATGGACCATATTCATTATCAATAGAAATAAGTGTTTTTTTATAATGAGTTACATGGATATAACATTTTTATTATATGATAAAATATAATCAAGTACATGTGATAATCAATCTTGAGCATACATCTTCAATCATTCCACGCATGATCGCTCAAATAACTCTTTAATGTCTCAAACTTAATCACTAGCATAGTCATGACCAATCAACAGACTTCCACCTGTAAATAAAAGAATAATCAAGTCCACACTAGAGTATGAGTATGTTCTTTTGACTTTAAATTAAAGTCTGTTCAGGTCTGTTCAGTTCAGTTCAATTCAGTTCAGTTCAGTTCAGATGATAAACATTCACTATTTTTAAAATTATTTTAAAAGAGTAATAAGACTTGAAACTATGAGTAGAAGCTTAAGACGCATTCACTATTGTCAAAACTATTTTTTAAAATTAAAATAATACGCAAATATAATTACTAAATTTTCTGTTCAGTTCAGATCAATTCAGTTAAGTTCAATTTCAGTTCAGGTCAAAAGAACGGACCCTATGTGTTAATTACTAGTAATTATATCTACTCATTTTAGTTTTAACTTAAATTAAGTTATTTTCAATCAACAATTCTCAAATAAATGAGTAATGTCTAATTGCATGGAGATTTCAGAGAAGGTGATACTTTTATAAAATGAAACATAAATGTAACATAAGACATTCTTGGCAATGCATGCAACTTTTTGAAAGTTTGAAATATTGTGGCGCTAGACTCAAGTCTCTCCAACCTCCCAAGTCATAAGCTACAATATATAAATGCACATTCATACTATACTTGGGAAGCATTCATGAAATTTTGATCATCGGTTTTAACTCATTTTGACTAAGTAAGATATAGATCTAATAAGTTCAGATTCACGGATGCACTGAAGAGAGCTTGAACCATCAATCATTTACGCAATATTGTGAACAACTCAACTACTAAAAACCACTCGTTGTCCTTGTTGTTTCCTCATATCCATCAAACTCTTGGTGATCAATATATATGCAATGTAATTATTGTGATAGATTGATATATGATTAGATCTCACAACCGATTCTTTTTTTTAATAAAACAAGCGCGGATAAGCTTAGGAATCAGTCATTTAATTCGGTAGTATAGTATAAGTGCATATCATCAACTAACTATAGTCTATACATATCCATTGTGTTAGCCTAATTCTGAAATTAAGCAGCTGGTCCAGTGTCTGAGACTCTAAGTTGCATCCTCGTACGTGTGATTTAATAAATACGCACGCTGATAATGACATGATATGTCGCCTTATCATCCACTGTCAAACAAGACAACAAAATTAAATCATATTGAAGATAACTAAAATACATCAGCTATTAGACATTTCTAATGTGACATACCAACTTCATCTCAATATGAAAATGTTTGTCAAACTCAGCGCACATTATTTTGCACACGCCCTCATTTTGATAATTTGCGTCTTTAATTAATTGTGAACGACTAAAACACGTGGTTGATTCTTGATTGTTTTATGTGTCTTTTGTTTAAAAACATATTATATTACATTAATTATACAAATGTTTATTAGTACTAGTATGATTTATGAGAGGTTGATTTCGGTGAGGATTAAGCTTAACTGAAAATGTGGAAACTCTAAAAATTCAACGAATGAACATAAATCTGTTATGTTCATCGCCAATTTGATTAATGAACATAACAAACTTGTGTGTTCATATCATGGATACAATAATTGTAATTTAATTCAGAATTTTTTAATTAATATGAATTCTCGTTTGATCGATAATCTTATTTATGATGCCGACTTTTAGACTACCGATGATCATCGTTTAGTTACAGGCAAACCGACTACTTCAGACAATAAAAACAATCCCCACTTATGTTGCTTGTTTATCTATTTTACTTGTGACTTTGTTTTGTGCATTAATCAAATGCATATATCAGACATCAACTTATTTGCCTAAACATTGCCAGTATATTTTGATCATTTCGTTAAAAATAAGTAATTTCTCATCGAAAATTTGTATCTTTTTAAAAATAAGTAAACGATGTGCAAACTTATTTTTGATGGAATTCATATTGATTGATAAGTGAACAAATAGTACAAGATCATCCTTATCTAGGATATTTGACGCGAATACATGATAAACAATTGAAAGCACATGCCAAATGACACCTCCGCGAATAATTCTAGACGCTCCCGCGACAGTGACTACCAATCATAAGACTACGACTCCACAATGGGTAGACATACAAAGCAAACACTTCCTCACAAAGTGAGAAGAATTAAAACGAAATAGAAACATAAACACTTCCTCATATATATAGCGGGAAGAATTAAAACCTCCCACACATAACTGTGGGGAGAAATACAACGACAAGTCGACAACGAACAACAAAAACAAAGATAAAGAAACAGCCCAAAACCAATTATTCCACCCACATCCAAAGCCAAAGCCTCCATCATCAGTCCAATAGTGCAAATTTTATTGTCTAACTGCGCCGCAACTTCTTAATGATGGGACGATGAACCGGAACACCCTGTTTCTGCCACACAATCCACTTACTTCAGACACAGACACTCCACGCTTATTAACAGCACACACCGTATTTCATTGTATATAGCATTTTTCTTCATTGTATTTCTTATTCGTTGCCCATACGGGTCAATGTTGTCCTTCATTCGGCTTTTCCCTAATTAAGTCAAAATATTCGACACAATTAAATGTATTTCCCAATCCATGTTGACAGACAGAATCTTTGTTTCTATGTTCTTACAGTTTTTTTGGTGATTTATATAACATGATAGGGTAATATGTTTCCTAATCTTAATAACTTGTGATGATCCCGTCGTCCCGACGGAAATTATTTCTCTGTTAATTTTTAATTTTTAATTTTTAATTTAGTTGGAATGATTTAGTTAGGTGATAGGAATTTAGTTAGATATTGTTGGTAAATGTATGGATTTAGTTAGATGTTGTTGATAAATGTATGGTTTGTTAGTTAGAATGATTTATTTAGATATTATTGGTAAATGTATGAATTTAGTTAGATGTTATTGGTAAATGTATGATTTG
>JAWWMW010001346.1:171304-182937 GCA_035048345.1 Echeveria elegans
TAGTAGTCAAAGACACAAATACCTATCCGCACACCAAGTGCCACTTCCGGCAACACAGCATACTGCAAAACCTTATCGGTCAAAAACATATCTGACAACTCCCTCAATATCTGATTAGTCACCATTTTCACCCTCCTAAGGTTCGCCATACACCTCACCGTCACTGGCGTAACCACTAACCACAGACTGACCCACTTTACGCACAACTCATCCGTTGTAATAAACCATCAATGGAACCTTCAATTGCACAAAAGCACACGACTTGCACACATTTTCAACTGTCACCGGCAGCGAAGGCGTTAAAGAAATCTAACGCGGATGTTGTCTCTGGAGTAAAAAAAAGCGACATTTTCTGAAATGGGTTTTTCGCTACGAATCGAACCCGGTCTTCAAAATCAGCTCTTGAAGTCAATCTGATCCTCAATCACATCATCTTTGCTGAATCTCTGGTCTGCTGAGCTTCGAAAACGCTGTTGGATGACGATGAACTAACCCATTTCTGAATAAACCACATGAAACGACGCCGTACGATTCAGATCACCCGACCGAACGCGGGCGTTTGACCTCAACAAGAGGCTTTCGGCTCAATGCTATGAATTCTGACAGATGATTGAGACGCCGTCGTTTAAGTCTGTTTTGGCGTGACTTCGCACTTCATTACACGTTCTAAATCTCAGCCGCTTCCGACTCCGACGATCGCGATCGCCTCCCACTTTTCCGGTGAAATGCAATCGCCGATTTGATTTCGTTTCTAATCTTTTAATCTCTCGACTGCTGTTTAAGTATGTTTTGTTGTTGTGTGGTTTGAATTCGAATTTGTAATTTGGGTTCAAACTCGGTAGACTCGGTTCCTTTTTTGGCACTGAGTTAGAACCGAGTTGAGTAAGTCAGAACTCAGAAGTGTAGAAACAGTAAATGCATTTGATTGTTGATTCAGCATAGAACTTTTCTTTAAAAATGTACTGAAAATATTGAATCAGAAATGCAACAATCCACTATTCGTTTCAGGGGATTAACATTTATTTTCGTATATGTGCTGAACAAGTAGATTGTTTGAGTTATAAGTGGTTTAAACTGGTAATATTTAAGTGAATAATACACCAATTGGAAACGCGTGGAGCATGGAGATATGATTCGAGAGTGATGTGGTGTATAAGGTGTGTTATTTAGAATTTGAAGCGCATGGATAGCTGAGTTTAGATTCTTGCAGGGGATAAGGTTGTAATATGGTTCATTATGGTTGCGTGATGTTATAAAAATGGTGACTAATTAGGATAGAATCTTAAATGTTGGGTTGTGGTTTGAATATGAAGTCATGCTATGATTGTGTTATGTTATGCTAAGATGCGTGTGGTAGACGGTAGTGGTGGAGTTTCGTTTTACTTCTTTCTTTTTCGTGTGTTAAGAAGTTGTTCTGCTATGCGTCAAAGCTTCTTCTTTTAGTTTTATATGATTTGAGTCCTTTCAATGTCTTTTTCGGAGTGATTTTTTGTGGGGTATTGTTTAAGTTGCTTTCCACATTTTAGATTGGAGCTTAAAATAATTAACTAATTTGCTTTGTCCAATCTCCAGGCTTCCAGTGTGAACTAGAGATCGTAGTTGTTGCTCAAGTCAAGCAATTTTCTCACAACCAAGAGAGTAGCCGTGTGTATGATCATGCTGACCACTTCTAATGTTTAACAGTCGAGTAACAAGGATGATCAGTGCAAGGACTAATGGCTCTTTGAACATATTGCGCCGTATTCACTTTGTTAATACAATTACCGGAGGAATCAAGTTGATCCCAGGTCAAGGAAGGCAAGCTTCAGAATTGTAAATCTGGTGGGGGCGGCTGGGAAATTGCAAGTCCGTCACATGCTGCACACTCCCACTCCAGCTGTGTGACTGTAAAAGTGGAGACCCAAAACATAATATGGTCAGTACTCTAATTTCACTAGATTCCACATTCTTGTACAAACAAGACTTGTTTCACTGAAAGTGGAGTAACATGTCACTGCGCATTCACCACACACAGTCACACACACAGTACAAAATTCGTACCACTTATTTGGGTGTCGCATTATTGCATCTTATGTCCTCCTCATTCCGGTCATATCTCATATCGCTGTCTCTTTAACTGGGCCATCTATTTTATGGCCACAAATTGAAATGTGCCATGTGAAATTTCCTCACACACCATCAGTTTTCTGATCTATGTACAGGATCTCTTCTTAAAGAAGCTCAAGTTAGCCTCTCCGGTCTTTTTATTCACGTACTCAAACTCGAGGTGCTGAATATGGGCATTGATGACGACTCTACATGTATCTAATGGAAGATACGTAGAGATGAAGAAGCTTCCAACATATAGACCCTACACGGCCCCAAAATGCAGTAATATCAAGCTTGATGAGGAGAAACAGATCAAGAGTTGTTATTATGATGCTTGTTTGGTTGATCAATATCAAGCCTACATGCAAGCCTGGCTATGTAGCCACTTGAGGCAAATGTCCTGAGTGACCTGGTTCTTCAAAGTTCAAACCTGTCAGAACAGCTTCATGACGCGTGAGTTTAGTAATTAACACGATGACTCTCTGAACTTCAGCTTCAGTGTTCATATGATATGTCTCACATAAGATTAAGGTCAGCATTATCAGACTCATGTATGCCTTAAGAGACCTTGGTGGTTTTTGTTCGTACAAAATTGTGCCAGAAGTCAGTCTTAAATGAAGATGATGAGGACTATTCGATACTAGTTTGATAAGCAATGGTCCTGTATTGAATGCTGCAGGACACATAAGTCTCCAAGTCTGGTTGGACATCTTGATGATCATGTTACTCTTCTGTACTCTGATAACCATACAAACCAATATTTCTGGAGGATGTCAGCAAGGCCAGGTCTCTTTACCAGCCTACGGCACACCGCAAGATGATCCAAAGTAAAAGTGCCGATGAAATGCTGCTTTAAAAGCATGTATATGTTAAATTTTCCACTGAACATTAACCGATCAGGGGCACATTTCGATTCTACAAGCCTTATGGTCATGAGAAAGTTGGCAGCGGAAGAAAAAAGTGGCACTGAAAAATATTGCTTATACTAAAACAAGATTGGCATTTCCCCATGGAAGGGTTAGGCACTACACCGAGTTTGGAAAAAACAAACTTTTCTACAAATCCAGAGGCAATTTATGAATAGGTGAGCTAAAGTTAATTGCTGTCATCAGAATCATAACTAATATGGACACAATGGAGATGGAGATGTTCAAATAAAATATGACAGCAGCCAGACGCAGAGAAGCCATTTTAGAAACTATCGTGAGGTTTAAAGAAATCAGAAACTCCTAATCCAATGCTCCTGAGCCACCTGATTTGGTATTTTATATCAGCAGGAGGAGGCTAGGGACTGAAAAATGGCCTCGTCGCAGGGGATAGTAAGACCCATTTCATGATCAAACCCGAACTCTTCCTCAGCTTGCCGAAGCAGGCATTGGAATTGAGGGTGAGACAGGAGTGAAATCGGGACAATGTATCTAGTTCTTTTCTGGCCAACGTATACAGCAAAATGACCCTTAGGCACGTCGCCTGGGAGAATGTCATCATCGTAGCCAGTTCTTTTTCTCAAGCTAGCACATCTTTTCAAGATTTGTTTCAAGACTGCTGCCTGGGAGAGCTTGTTTGCTTTACTCGACGCCATTTTTTAACAGTTTGGGGTAGAAGAGTTTGAAGTGTCTGATGGTGAATGCTGAGGAGCTGATGAGGGGACTAAGAGAGGAGTTGATGGGGTATTTATGGAACTTGGAGGGACTGTGACCTTATTGCAAGGGGCAGCATGAGCCCAATTTGTCCTCACTAACTTACTGTCAGTGTCACTACCCCGGGCTAGTTTCTGTTCTCTTTTAAATATGTCCTCCTCGATTATTCTTGAGTCCTTATACACCTTTTAAGCTCTAGTTGGATTGGTTCTTGGAGGTTACACATATCTTTGCCTAATTTCAGTTATCTGTTTTTCGATGACAATGCAACTCTTTCCAGTAAGCCTGCGCGACAAATTCAGAAGTTTGGATATACGTCAGGTCAGCACCATGTTTATCATTTCTTCTAGCTTGAAACTCTTTGATGATTCCAGTCAAGTCTTCACATTCATTAGTTCTTTTTAAAGAAGAGGTCTGATTAAAACATTTCTGTTTCGGGAATTGGCTGCATAATTTGATGGGAAAAAAGGTGATACCAATTTCACCAGCAACAATTTAGAGTTTCAAAATAAAATCTTTTTTTATGTACCCGTGTAATCCATTATCGAAAAGAAAGAAAAAAATCATTTTTTAACTTTCATTTAATGTAGTTTTTTTAATTAAAGAGTTTCAAAATCAAATTCTTAATGTAAACTAAATCCCTTCTTTTTTCCATTTGTTGACGGATTCATATGAGTTTGTATAGCCTACTAATTTGTATAATATAACCACTTATATCATCAGACTTAAGTATATAACTTTCATCGTAAACTTGAATCAAGCAGCAAGTATATATTATATAAGCATATTCACTATTTTCCGATGATGACAGTTATATTGCTTCAACGGCAGTGAGCTGCTGATTGAATTCAATGTGAGCAGCCCCACATGCAGATGCAGGCCAGCTTGTGTATTAAGAAATTGTCACCAGCAGCTAAGTTTTCAGTGATAAGCTCTACTAGGTTACTTGTCGGTACACTAATACTCGAGTCAGTGTTATACGCACTATCTGCTGACACTTTAAGGAACAAACTCAGATATCAGAACTGCTTTATACAGGTATTCTGAGGCTCTGAGCCAAAGCCGCAGAGTTTTCTCTTTCAGTCTGGTCAAGGTAAAAGCCTTAGCTACACAGATAAATTTATTTATTTCCTGTAATGTGGCATCTGGTACTTTTGTAACCCATCACTTGATACTCTGATATGATTTCAGATTGAGGTACTCGTGTAACAAATAAGAGGCCTATCCAATCGAACAGGCCGGTGTAATCAATGGTTGTTCAGTGTCTGCACCTGACAAACCGTAACTAGCAATGTTCCGAAGGTTCTTCTTTTAAGACGGTCTTATGACGCCGAAGGCCAATGAATAAGACAAGGGTGGAATAAAACCAGATAGAATCCACCAAAGAAGGACAGCCATCGACTGAATTCTCAACTTGGCATAAGAAGTAATTGTTTCTCATGTTCTGAGGCTCTAAATGCCATCCGAGAGGTTTCTAAGATATTCCTAAACCTGAATACCTCTTTGTCCTCCGCATGAACGTGAGTGACTCATGTTATTTGAGTGACTCCTTCCCAGTTGTGTTTATCACTAGGATTGAGATATAATATCTTACATTTTAATTTTGTGTGCTTCCGCATTTTAAGATAATTTATGTTTCAGATTGGAAAGTTGTCTACAGAGGACTCGCTGGACATGTGCCCATAAGATGAAGCATCAATCATTCCAAATGATTCAACAGTTAGAGATATGGAGGTACCTGTCAATATTCAAGGCACTAAAATTAAACAATAATTATCCAATCCAGTTAAGCCGAACATGTGTCACTTTACACATTGTATGATTTGCATTTAGGGGAGCTGCAGTTGCATATGTTGCTGATCTGTTTAAAGTCCCAGTGATATTTTTGACGGCTGTGACTGATATCATCGACCGTGAGAAACCCACTACTGAGGAATTCTTGCAAAATCTTGCAGCTGTGACAGCTGCTCTTGAATGGGAAGAGCCTCTCAGACCTGTGATGCTCATTGCCCCTTCCATGTGTTCAATTTCCCTAGACAGGAAATTCAACAGTATAGAGTTTCTGAATAGCATGAATACTTGTTCTAATTCAAGCGCCGTTTCAAAAATGATTCGTCACTATAATCTCTGTCCATGACATGTTTTGTGGTCTTGTATTCGACCCAGTTGAATCAAAAGGTCTTCTCACAACTGATAATATTCAGTGCCACTTTTTCCCTATGGCAACTTACACGCATTGCGCGCATGCTTCGTAGGCCTGACTGACCACCAGGACAACATTTTTGCAAGAATCCAGCATGTAGACTGCATGAGCTTCTTGTTTCTGAGCTACACATTATTCTCCCTATTTCAAACTGTTCATTCCATTTCACCACCTTATTATTCAAAAGCACACACCCACTCCAAACCTTACTTTTTATATCCTCAAAAGTGAAGCGTCTTGTAGCTATAAATGCAACCATCTGCCTTTCCTTTCCTCGAAACATAAAAGAGGAAGAGGGTCACTTCAAAGTACTTGTAGAAATTTATCAATTTGCGGCACTCACATCCAGAAGATATGGGCAGCGGGGATATCATGCAAGGAGACGTGACACAGAAGGCTAGTGCTGGGAAAGCCACCATCCTCGCACTCGGCAAGGCCTTCCCAAACCAACTTGTCATCCAGGACTTTCTGGTCGATGGTTATTTCAAGAACACCAACTGTGATGATCCAGAACTGAAGGAGAAGCTTACTAGACTATGTAAAATACACCAAAGTTTTCAGCATGCTGAATTTGGTCTATGTGAGATTTACACCTAACTGAATCAACTTGGTTTGTAGGTAAGACAACAACGGTCAAAACAAGATATGTCGTCATGTCAGAAGAGATTATGCAGAAATATCCGGAGCTAGCTGTTGAGGGCCTGCCCACAGTCAAACAGAGGCTGGATATCTGCAATCCTGCCGTTACAGAAATGGCAATAGAGGCTTCAAAGGGATGCATCAAGAACTGGGGACGGCCTGCTTCTGATATAACTCATCTAGTGTATGTGTCCTCCAGCGAAGCACGGCTGCCAGGAGGGGATCTCTACTTGGCCAAAGGACTCGGGCTCAGTCCTGAAGTTAACCGTGTGATGCTCTACTTCATGGGCTGCTCAGGAGGCGTGGCAGGTCTAAGAGTTGCTAAAGACATTGCAGAGAATAATCCTGGAAGTAGAGTTCTGTTAGCTACTTCAGAAACTACCATCATTGGGTTCAAGCCACCAAGTGCTGACAGGCCTTATGACCTTGTTGGTGTTGCATTGTTTGGGGATGGTGCTGGGGCTATCATGGTTGGGTCTGATCCCATATTAACTGTTGAAAGGCCTCTGTTTGAACTTCATACCGCCATCCAGCATTTCCTACCAGACACAGAGAAAACCATAGACGGTAGACTCACTGAAGAAGGAATTAGCTTCAAGCTTGCAAGGGAACTTCCTCAGATTATAGAGGATAACATTGAGAAGTTTTGCGAGAAGTTGATGAAGAATGCTGGATATAACTTTAAGGATTACAACAAGCTGTTTTGGGCTGTTCATCCTGGTGGACCAGCTATACTGAACAGGCTAGAAAAGAGGCTTGATTTGTTGCCTGATAAACTTAAATCAAGCAGGCGTGCTCTAACAGATTATGGAAATGCAAGCAGCAACACGATTGTCTATGTGCTGGAATACATGCTGGAAGAAAGCTTTAAGATGAAGACTGAAGGGCTGGAAACTGATAATGAATGGGGAATGATATTGGCTTTTGGACCAGGGATTACCTTTGAAGGAGTTATGGCTAGAAACCTGACAGTTTGATGTAGCAGGTGTGCATCCCATCAATCACCACATTAAAGATAATATGGCTGGAACCTGAAAAATGTAACCAAATAAATAATAAAACTATTAGTAAATAACTATCATATATTGTCCACGAATCAAGTTGTCAAATATCATTCGCTTCTGAATCAAGTTGGTCACTGAATCCTATCTCCTAGTATTTCATGCAAGGGAATCAAAAAGATATGGAAAAAAGACGGAGTTAATTCATAATTGAAGAACTTTTGTTGAGTCAGAAGTCAACACTTGCAACTGCAACGCATACTTTTAGTTCATCGTATGAAGTCAACCTTCTTCCTAGATCTGCACAATTCCATCAGGATCTATAATGTCGGAACATGAGTAGTTGCATCAGTGTCAGGCTTTGTGCCACCATAAACACTAGTCGACGAACTATGTTCACTTCGAGATGAATGAGTACTCGGCGAACTTTCTCCTACAATGTTATTCTCCTTCCTCGCTGCTTTCATTGATCTCCTGTGTATTGATACAGAGCCCTGCAAACAGATTGAACAAGTTAATATATTTGTCTTTTACGTCTTTTCAAATACAACCAAACGTACGAAGGCTGACCTGATCGGATTTTGATCCAGGTGTCTTTAGCTCAAGGTCCGTCGCAACAGTATTTGAATCCTCACTTCTTTCATTTCTGCCATCTTTTGTTATTGTATGTTTGCAATCTTTTTTGTTAGAAACATGGGAACTTGTGGCAAGCTGCATCGCTGGAGGCGCATGCTGGGCTGAGAATTGTTCCATTGTGGTATTTGTGGCCATATGAGGTATGAAGGCTGAAAACGAGTTGGGAGTAGCCCCAGGATTCTGATTTGGGAAAAAGGGGTATGAATGCATGGATGGATGAATGGGCATTGTCATAGGTACTGGATATGGATAGGGAGCCATAACAACTGAATGGTCCATAGCACCCCAGGGGAACGAGGCTCTCAATCTCATCTGGTATTGATTATTGAGGCTATCTATGTCAGATTTCAGTGAAGTCTTTTCCTCTCTGAGATCATTTTTCTCTTGCGTCAACTGTTTCATCAACCAACAAAAAAATAAAAACTATTTTCCTCATTACAAAACAAACTACAAAAACATAAAGCACATAATTATAACCCAACCTCGCGAGCTTCCTCAGAAAGTGTACAATATTCAGCTTTCAGCTTTTCCACCTGAGCATTCAAATCCTTCAGCAACTGAATTGTATCTGTTAAAATCGCTCCCTTATCATTTTTTGGCCTATCCGGATCTATAGTCACAAAAATGCACAATTAACCGCTGTATACTAGCAAGTAGCAATCCTATGCAGAGCCCAACGCACAAACGGGAGCCCAAAAACTACAATGTAAACAACTGACTCCACAATCTCAACTTATCAGCCAACAATATTCATCATACAATCCAATCCAATCCAAAAATCATTCATACTGATCATCGAAATGATGAATGAAAAAAAGATCAAATCAAATCTCACCCAACACATTCCCCAACTCATTGAACTGCTCATTTAACCTATCCCTCCTCATCTTCTCCCGATCAGCCTTCTGCACTTTCCTCGCCGCAACACTTCCCTCCATCTCCAACTCCAAATCAAATCCTCAAACTATCAGCTACAAATCCGAAGCACGAACCTTCCGATATCAACTCGAAATCAACAAACTCGTGCTCGCTAGGGTTTCATCGAAATCACCAATCAAAACGCACAGATGCGAATTCGCCGAGAGATCGTTATCCAGAAATTCAAACCGTTTAATTGAACCGCATTTATTAAACTTCAAAACGAACCGTTTCGGTTCAATACGGCTCAATTGAACCTCGGTCTATATAATCCGACCGTTACGCAGAGCACTCATTCTGTTTTCTGGCGCTGCTTCGCTCAATCCTGAAATCCACAAACAAATCGCGATTCAGAGATCAACATTTTCTAAGACGATACGGTTTCTGGAAAAAAAGATGAATAGGCAGATCATCCACTGGCATGTGCTCATTGTAGTTCCAATATTCCTCCAATGTGGCAAGGTATGTCTGCTACTCTGCTTTTCCTCTTGCTGCATTTTTGACATCAAAATGTGACTCAATCAGTTTCCTTTCGATCTTTCCGCAACTTAGAATCCAATATTGTTTACGGGTATTGTTAAATTTTGAATCTTTTAGTGTGTGTTTTGATGAGTTTCTGCACTTTTGGATTTTTGAACCTTAGTTTTTGATGCTGAATTAGAGTAGGAAAGTTTAAGGAACTGATAAAGTTTTGATCTTTACGGTGTACATGCAGTGCTGTTTACTTAACTTTCCGGGAGGCCACGGAAGCTTCACGATGCATTTATGTATGAGCAATTCGTTTCTGACTTCGACCGTCAGCAAGATACTTCAGAAATGACTGCAGCTCCCGGAGTGCAGACAGTTTGCGTCTTTCCGAATAAAACAACCAGTAATTTGCTAGCTTCTTGAATTATTGTTTTTCGGTTGGCATAAAGACTAGTAGTTGGTTAATCTGAGTAATGTGTTTAATATTGTCATCAGCTTTTCCCACTGGAGAAAACTCTGTGCTTCTTGTCAGCCAATGGCATTTGGCTCAGATCCAAACTACATCAGGTAATACTTGTAGTAGTGAAAATAACATATCTTTATGTTGTAAGGTGGTGTGTACAACCTTGTGGGCAGCGCCATTTACGCCGTAGATGAGGATCGATACCAGAATAAATTCTACAATGGCACTGTTGGTATAGTTGAAGCTCATGATCCAATCAGGGTAGTGGATGCCATCGTCAGTGTGGTACTAGCTGCGCTGTATATTGGCATTTGTGTGTATGCATTCTGTGTTATCAACAATGGCATTATAAAGGTAATCTACTTGCTACCATTAACTTCGTGAGTAACTCCAACATTTCGTTTTCAATCCAGAAATGAGTTCTAACTTAAGTCTCATTTTATCACCATGTTGTAGAAAGTGAAGAAGTTCCAAGCACTTGCGGCAGGTATGATGACCTTTACAGTAATGTATCTACTGTGTTTCGTACGAAATGTCGTCAAAAGCCTCACTGTCTTCCTCTTTATAATCTCTTTACCTTCAATTCAGGCAAATTCACAGGGACATAGAAGAAGAATATGGTGATCACTAATATCTCGTTCGTGGTCAAGTGGCTGAAAAACACTACAAGGTCTGCAAACACATCTTATGATTTTGTATAGCATTAGAAACCAATATCTGTATAGTTCAAACTGGTTTGGTATCACCGCTATGGTGCAATTTTTGCACTCATTCACATGTGTATATATACTTTCATCATTGCGATGTGAATGTCACTTTGTGAGTTAGTTTCCGAGGTCATTTTCATTCCTGAATCCTTGTTGGCCGTGTTTTACCTATCATCTGAGCTGCCTTAAAATTGACCTGATTACAAATACTCAAAACAATCAGCAACCTTGGTTGCTCTTTAACGTGCTTCTAGTAAGACTCAAACCTGAAGTCATGAACTCACTCTTAATCCTAAGGCAAGAAAACAATATAACTAACCATTTCGACGTCACTCTCAAATTCTTGAAGTGAAAAAGGAAAACCTTAACTATTCATAGTCTCATTTATGGCGATCAACCAGAATGGCCGTAGCGCGGCTGCCAGTCTGTTGATATAACAGCTCAGAAATGAATCATCTAAGCTGGCAAGACTTGAATATATACTCATGAGCATTTCAATCAGCTAGTCTTTGAAACATTTGTTTTGCATTTAAGACCGAAAAAAGATAGCCTGCAAACCGGTTAGTAGTACTGCGACCGAACGATAAAAGAGTGTCCAGGAATTTTCAGCACTTAATAGAGCATGGGCTCGATTTAAACTCAACCAACAGTAATTCCATATCAGTCAGAAATCATAATTCAGTTTTTAGCGAACTTTGTGAACTACTAAAATTTCCAGGAGGCCTGTAAACCACAAGTCTGTTATTCTTAGGTCTGTTCTTTTGACTTGATCAGAAAATCAGTTCAGGTCAGTTCAGTTCAGTTCAATTCAATTCAATTCAATTTCAATTCAATTCAATTCATTCCAATTGCTAAATATAATATCACATG
>JAWWMW010001346.1:200499-236112 GCA_035048345.1 Echeveria elegans
TAGAAGGTACATCTATGGTTATGATCTCTTTATACTTTTTATATTTAGACATTTTTTTACCTGATCTCTACCCATAAATATAATGTATTTATTATCACTAAGATCATAGGAATATTACGAAATACTTATCCATATGTGAAAAATGATGAAATATAAATATGAGTTAAAAGTAAAATTTTATACAGAAAATCGAGCTGTTTGGGCCATTAATGGGCTTGAATATTGAGGCCAAAACAACATCGGCAGCCCAATTTCACAAACGGCTCTTGTGTCGGCGATATCTCAGCCGGTGACGACTTGGGCAACTCGCATCACGCAGTCGGAACTCGGAAGCTAGTCAAGATTCTAGAAGTCACTGAAGCGAGTTTGAGTACGCGACAAGGTTCAGCACGTTCTTTGTGTTGCATTTTGATTTTTTTGATGTGTTAATTTAATTTCTGTGCCCTAAATTACGCGGCCGGTTTGATTAATATGAATTTGAATTGATTCATGCGGTTGTTGATTTTGTACGTTTGATGATTTTATAAGCGTTTTTTCAGTAGCTGAAAGTTTGCGATTGTGAGATTGTTTAGTTTTGTTATGTTGTGTAGTGTTGATTTGGTGAAGTGTGGTTATGGAGTATGAAGAGGATGTTTATGTTGATATATTAGATGAAACTCCTGCGGATAAGGGGAAAGGGAATGTGTATATCGGTGAGTTTGATCGGTGGGATGGTGGTGGAAGCGTGTCTGGTGTTGATGAATCTGATCATTTCTACAGTCGGTATAGAAATGAGGGCGGAGAGTGTGGAGGAAGTTACAAGGTTAGGAGTGTGGTGGAGAAAGGGCATGAGGCTGAGAATGAGGGTGATAGTTTGAGTTCTAGGCATCCGAGGGAGGCGGAATCTAATGAGGAGAGGGAGGAAAAGTTCTTGGGGAGGCATGTTAAGCGTGGGTCTGGAGATAAGGTGCATAAGAGGAATTATAGGCGTAGGAATATGGTTGATCGCGATTTGAGTAATGAGGAGGATGGGGGGCAGTTTATGAGGAAGGTTAAAATGCATGGGTCTGAAGATAAGGAGCATCAGAGGAACTATAGGAGTAGAAAAGTGGTTGATGATGATTATAGTGATGATAACGCGGAGGGGGAAGAGCTGTTTGCGGAGAAGCTTATTATGCATGTGTCTGTTGATATGGAGCGTGGTAGGAATTATAGGCGTAAAAAAGTGGTGGATGATGACTCCAGCGATGATAAGGCGAAGGAGGAGCAGTTTACTAGGAAGGTTAGTATACATGGGTCTGAAGATAAGGAGCATAAAAGGATATACAGGCATAGAAGAGTGGTTGATGATGACTACAGTGAGGACGAGGAGGAGCGGCAGGTCACTAGTAAGCTTCATATACGCAGGTCTGGAGAGAAGCGGCATAAGAAGGATTCTAAGCGCAGAAGAGTGGCTGAAAATGATTGTAGTGATGATGATTTTGAGTTTGCTGCTAAGCGTTCTAAAGAACGTGATGACTCCGGCAGCCAGGACTGGCATAGCCGGAAGATACTGCCCCGCCGTCACTCAAGATCCAGAGATGAAAAGATGAGTGAGGATCATGTAAAAAAAGACGTAGACAGAAGTAGGCAAAGAGATGACAGTCATGAAAGGAAGAAGGACCATCAACGGGATAAATACTTAAAAGATGACTGGTACGATAAAGAGGATAAATATAAGAGGGAACTAAAAGACACATACAATTCAACTAGAATGAGCAGTGAAAATTATGATGAAGATGATAATTGGGAAAGGGGGGTACTGAGACAAGAAAGAGAGTACGGCCATAAAAGGGAGAGCAGAAGAAGTACCGGGGAAGAAATTTTTGATAGGAGACTAGACATGCACCATTCAGCGAGATATCCAAATGAACATGGTAATGATTATGATTGGGAAATGGGAATAATGGAAGGAAAAAGAGATTATGTTTACACAAAGGAACACAGAAATGATGCGAAGGAAGATAAACATAGCAGGACGCTAAAGGGCACGCACCAGTCAACTAGATATCAAACTGAACGTGATGACGACGATTGGGAAAAAGATATGATGGAAGGAGAAAGAGGTTCATGGGAGTGCGGTAGGGAAAGAAATGATTATAATTATGAAATGAAACATATCAAAAGAGAAAAAGATCAAGATTTTAGGGGACATGACAAAGATAGCTTGAGTAGGACCTCACTGGTTGAAAGAGGAAAAGATGAAGATGCTAGGGAACAAGGTGGGGACTTTTGGGAAAATCAAGAAATTAACCGGCATGCAAAAGGTAGGTTAGGAAATAGGGAAACAAGCTATGTGAGAAGGGATTTAAGGATACAGATTATTGAGGCCAAGGAGATGAGTCGCCGAAGAGAGCTGACAGATGTAGAAAATGAGAGAGATTCAATGGAACAAAGAACCCCGAGTTTGGATGTGAGTCTACAGAGGGACTTTGAAGAAAGTCAGAAAGTAAGAGATTTTAGGGGACGGGATACAGAGTACAAGGGGAAAAGTAAGGACAGCAAGCGGAATAAAGAGGATAAGGAGGAAAGCTGGAAATTAATATTATCAGAATCTACTATAAACAAATGGGACAGAGAACCAAGAGGAAAGATTTGCGAAAGAGAGAAAATACACAAAGTAATCAGAAAAAAGGATTTGACTGAACGAAATGTAACGAGCATGGAAGATAGTCACAGGAGGAAATGGGATAGAAAAATGGGAAAGATGATTTCAGAAAGGGATTTTTGCGAAAAGGACTCCAAGAAGCACGACATGGAGCACCTCCTGCATGTTGCAAAAGAATCAGATTCAGATGATTATAATATACGTAGCAGAGAAATGAGTCAAGAAACTGGATGGGATAGAAAGACCAGGCAAAAATATCAAAAAACAGAAGTTATGAGCAGAGAGAAACAAGGAAGAGAGGACAGACATAATATGTCAGAAAGGGATGGTGTGCTTCGACAAAATGAAAAAATTCTCAAGAAGAAAAACAAGGAGAAAAAAGAAGAGCATCACGATAGGGGATTCAATAAACACAGGGAAACAACTAGGAGGGATTATGTGGAGAAAGGTACATGGAATCCTGACACAGAAATCAGGGAAAAGAGTTCAGAAATGGAAATAATGCACAAAAGAAATGAAAGAAATTTTATGACTAGTGACATATTATGGGAGACAAGCCATGAGATTGAACTTCTTAACAAACCTGAGGGAAAAAGTCTCAGAGAAAGTGACAAATTGATCAACAAGAAGACATTGGAAAATGACTCTGAAGACAATGAAAACCAAAGAGATCTTATAACTTGGGACACTGACATGGAGAAGATTCAACGGAAGGAATTTCTCAACAAAGAAAAAAACAAAAGTCGAAGAGATGAGAATTCACTCGAAGATAAATCCGTCGAGAAAGAAAATGTTGGAAACTCAGTGGTACATGACAGTATGTGCTGGGAGAAGTCTAAGCAGACCACACAAGGAGAAAATGTAAGAGACTTACAGAAAGAAGAAGAAAAATGCAGGTATAAAACTCTCCTCTTTAAACTGTAGCTGCTTTATCGTTAGAATAGATTAGTTGACACTGTGTATGTGTCTATTGGAACTATATATTCACAGTGAAAACAACGTCAACTAACTGCAACAAATGTGTCCAGAAAACATCTTAATGAATCAAAGGTTGAAGACGCAGAGACAGATCTAAGTACCGAGTCCGAAGGGCAGCAGAAAACTATATTTGCATATCAGGTAATTACATGCTTCTTCATGAGTTAACTAGTATTCTAATTGAAGTAATGCTCTGGATTTTGTGTCTCTTTATAGATATCTACTCAGGCAAATGATAGGGATGTCTATGGATTTTTCTCAAAGGCTGGCAAGGTCAGTAATTTCCTCTTGATTTCACAGAGCTCCCCAATATTCTCACTCTCTGCTAAGATCATTTTTTTTGGGGTCAGTGGCATAATCAGATCATTGAACTTGTCCAAATCTTTTTTTTTTCGGAATAACTCCGTTTGCCAAGATTAGTCCTGATATTTTACACTGAAGAGAATAATAATGCAAAATGTTTAAAAAGTTCCCTTTTCAATACTGATGTAACTTGCACTTTAATGTGTTCATAAAATTCATTTTTTAGGTTCGTGACGTTCGACTTGTTATGGATCCAAATTTGGGACATTTCATCGGAGTTGGGTACGTTTCATGCGTAGGACACTTCCGGGTGCAACTTTTGTTTCTTGTTGTTCTAAACTGAAGTTGTTCCGCATATTCCCATTTATTTTATTATGTATTTGAGGATTTTGTGATCCTGGAAACAGGTACATAGAGTTTTATCACAGTATGTCGATCCCTATTGCTGTTTCTCTCTCCGGTAAACTTCTTCATGACCAGCCAGTAATGGTCAAACTGCCAGAAGCTGATGTTACCCTGGTTAATTTAGCTAAAAATGCTGTGGAAAATGATATTAGAGTCCCTTGCCCCGTAAGGTCTAACAGGCTGTGCGTTGGAAACCTGCATGATATTGTAAGTGAAGCCCTACTCCGTCAGGTATGCCACCTCTGTAGAAGCTGCAATAAAGATTGTAGATATAGGAGTTTCAATTCTTGTTGTTGAAGAAACAGTTTTGCTAATTTCTCCCTTTCAAATGTGATGGTATTTACTCTCCCTCTTTGTGACTGCAGGTTTTTGGCGCATTCGGTACTATTGAACTGGTGCAGTTCGATTCACCTGAAGCTGGGCACTGTGACCGTAAATGTATTATCCAGGTACATTTTTTTTTATCTTTGCTGTAGCACGGTGTGAGATATATGAATTCCTTATGGGCAGAAACATTTATGTGAGTAAACAGTGTTCCCCATTGTGGAAATGTATATATGATTTTCTGTGATGTAAATTGTAAGGTGACTGAAAGTAAGAGGCTGAGTTTCAAATTTCAGGGGTCATTACTCATTACTTATTACTCAGCAATGAAATGTAACATGGTGCTTAAACTTGAATGTGGATTTGTTGTATTGACTGGCTGGTTGCAGTTTACACGTCTGGTAGATGCTTGTGCTGCATTGAGTCTAAATGGACACTTAGCATTAGCGGGACAGCTGATAAAGGTATTTATTTCATCTGGTAATATGCAGGTTCCTACTCCGTGTGAATGTCATAAAACTGAATTTTTATTTGACTTCTGAATAAACTGGCATACTACTTATATTAGCTTAAGTTGAGGTCTTCATGGAAGTTGTACAATGTTCTCTTCTGATTTATTCCTTTTTGTAATTGTGTAGGTATCTCCAGTAACTGTAAGTGACCATGATGAAGTCCAAGTAGTCAATGCGGATACTAACGGTTGTCATGAGGCTGTAGGCAAGGACATGGTATGTTATTCGCAATTAAAATTTATCATCATTTTCCTTCATTTAGGTGATACCAGTACTGACTCAACTGTTTCATTTTGTTATGTCTAGGGGCCAGATTCAAATATTGGTATTCATAACGAATTGCTAGTAGTCAGATCTGATACCAATGGTTGTAATGAAGCTGAAGGCATTAATGACTTGGTACAGTATTGAGTATTCACAGTCAAAGTTTCTCATCATTTGCCTTCATTTATTATGTATTGGTGATAGCATAAAACATCAACAGTTCCATTTTAGTATACCCAGGTTCCAGATTCCTGTGTCGGTGGTCAGAATCAGAACGAAGTGCGGGAAGTCTGTGCTCATACAAATTATTGTAATGAAGCTGAAGGCATTGACATGGTATCTTATTCACAACCAAAATTTATCATCATTTTCCTTCATTTAGGTGATACCCAACTGTGTGGTTTATATGAAGCTGTCAACTGTCATTGCATCAATAATCTCGTTTCTGTTTAGGTGTCAGATGGTCTTCCAAACGAAATGCTGGAAAGTGATGCCAGAACAAGTGCTTCAAATGAAAAGAAAGGAACTGAGATGGTTAGTAATTGGAGCATTCCCTACAATCTATTTTATTTATTTCAAATTAGGCGCTTCCTTACAGTTCCATTAGTATTGCATATAATCAACCAGCATCTTGATTGATAAAAGCTCAACGAGTTGATATCGCATCATTTCTAATTACTTTAATTGCTGAATGGGCTGTGGATGGTGGCCCTAGTGCCGATGGTAGTATAATTGAATATTGCTTCATTAAAACTAGAATGGTTCAGATCCCAAACGCCAAATTTGTTGACAAATATTGACGACTTTATCGTTTGATGTGCTATTATTTGATGTAGTCAACATTAGTGCAACTACAACTACAACTCCAGCTATCAGTTGCTGGACATTGATTTGAGTGCACTATGTGTTATGCCTGCCACATCAAGTTAGTTCGAGATTGATAGATGCTTGATAGTGTATAGTTTGCATTCAGCAAAATATCAGTTACAAGTCACCTCGTTGATGACAGGTTCCGGATGGACAGCCTGAATCTGCTTCACAGAAACTGGAACCCTGTGGCGTTGAACTAAAGTAGGTTATTTCAAATTTTTATAATGATTTTCATTTTGTTATTCTTATTAGTGGTGTTATAAAGCAAAATATATTATTTGCAATGCAGCAAAAGTAGCTCCCCAGTTAATGATGATTCATTAACTTTGCCATCTGAATCACTAGAACATCTTGTGCCGCCACCCTCTATCCAGGCTTTCATGAATGCATTAAAAGCAGTGCTTCAAGTGCCTGGCGCTGCCATTCCAATTGTTGATACAGTTGGAATCCCTAGTGAATGTTTGCATCTGAAGAACATGTTCGATTCAAATATACAGGTGGATGGATAGTTGTAATTTTTCACGACTTATTTGTACTCGTAATGTGTGTTTTCGAAATATCTTAGTTTCTGTAGGTGTCAGAGGAATTCGAATTGAGAGTAAAAGAGGATGTAGAAGAACATTGCTACAAGTTCGGGAAGCCAAAGGAAATATATATTGAAAAGTGAGTTGTTAGGATTTATTCCATTATCTGAGGATTTTCATTTTCCATATAGACTTGAATCTTGTTCCTGCATGCCGAGCTACCCTGTCAATGTTAAGAATGTATTGCAGTGGTAGATCAGTTCATTTATATAAGTGCTTATAGGTTCAAGACATCCTCGGCTTATATTTATAATCTTTATGTAATAAGCAGGAACAGTGCTGGCTATGTATATCTCCGATTCAAGGATACACAAACAGCAATTGTAGCTCAGCGTGCCCTTCATGGTAGATGGTTTGGTGGGAAAATGATCACAGCGACATACATGGTACTACTTGTTCACAGTATAAATCCCTCATGTTAATCATTTTCTGTAAACCATCTTCCTACGTGTTTGCTCACAGGAGCCTCGAATTTATGATGCCAAATTTCCAAAAATGGAACAAGCTTCGTTTCAGGAGCAACCACCACCAGCATGGCTTCCCCATAAATATGGTCCAAACTTCCCAATAAGTGGACAGACATTGGCACAAGGGCCAACTCCAGCAGTGTGGCAGCCTCAAACATATGGATCAAATTTTCCAGCTGGCCAGCAGCCCCTGCCGCCAGGGCCTACAGCCATGTGGCTGCCCAATAATAGTCCTGTTGCTTTTGGTGCCGGGTTTGGCAATGGAGGTCAGTTTATGCAGCCACTGGTACCGCAAGGAAATACTTTTCCAGACATGAGACCAAATGTTTGGTAATGCAAGTCCTACACAAATTGATCTACTACAGAAAACTTTCCACAAAAAAGTCAGAATTATTCAGTATGCTGTTTCGGGAAATCAAATGGGGTATTCGCAGCTGTAGCTTCACTTGTCAGGAGGTATCACCAAGCTCTGGTTTCCATGGGTATGTTTGTAGCTTGTACTGTAAAAGCAGCTATATGTGAGCAATGATGTAAAGTGTAAACAGTTGGCTTATAGGCTGTGTTTGACACTCTTATCAATTTCAACAAAGATCCATGGCATCCATGGGTTTAGTTTTCACCTTCAGCGTCTGAGTACAGAAAATATATGCATACGGACAATAACCTATTCAATGGATGACGGTAAAAAAACTAAAAACGGGCATGAAAATCCTACGTTGTAAAGTTCTGGAATGCAAAATTAACTCTTGATCAGGAGATACAAACATCAACTCCACTTTATTTGACAATTGAAACATCTACTGCAGCGGATGCTGGTATAATGATTTCACTGCTTGTGTAGTCGAACAAGGGCAGTAGCAGCTTATAGTTAAGCTGGGATCACAACTGCATATAAGAAAATTTACAAACATAAGTTACCAATTATAGAAAAAGTTAATACCAGTTCAGGTTCCTCATAGTGAACAGAATCATAAACAGCCATAGCCTCCTAAAAATGTATTCTTCAAAATGGTTTCCCGTCGTATTCCGCAAGTTACCTGAATCTACTAGCATCCTACTCTGCATAATCATGGGTAGGACTTCCAACACATTAAAATAAAAGTTGCCCTCTCTACGTAAAACAACTGATATCCAATGTACGCATAACAAGTGAAGTAAAAACTTCAAACTCCAAACTGATAACTGAAGAAAATATTTCTCAAGTCAAACTCCCTCTAACCCCATATCACTTTAATAAATCACCCGAGCATCATCCGTCATCTTCAAATCATGAAAACCTTCTTAGTATCCCACTCAAACAAACAAAAACCCATGAATTCAAGATCTGTTCTTTTGACTTTAATTTGAGGTTAGTTCAAATCAGTTCATTTGTTATACATTAATTTATTAAACTACAAATAAACTCCAGAACAGTTTCCGTAAGCATGGAACATGTCACATGACCACTAACTAAACAGCATATATCATCTAGTTAACACAGAAAATCTATCAAAATGAGTAGCATATTTTGGATTTTCAACTTTCATGTCAGTTCAGTTTCAGTTCATCTCAAAAGAACAGACCCTCAGTGTCTGCTATGTGCTTTTTCTACAAGTTGTTTCCTACAACATCCCTTATAAATAAGAAACCTATTTGCCACGGTTACACAAACTATCAAAAGCTAGACTTCGCTTCACAAATCACATCATGAGTACATTCAGAAACATGTTACAGACTAAAGACTAAACCACAAGCTAAACATCGTAAACTATAGACTTCATCCGCACCTAAGTTCCTACCAACTATCATCATTACAAAATCAAAATCAATACTAAACAATCATAAACAAAATCAACATGAATTGAGTAGGAAAATCAAGAACATACACTGTTTTGAATAATCCTCCTTCTCGCCAAAAACCTGGCAATAGGCGGCGTCAAAGCAATCGTAATTGGAACCCTAATCGGAAACAACGCCTTGTTACACAAAACCGCCATAGCAATTGCACCTCCACCAGTCGCCGCAATCTCACCAGTCCGAATCCTGTCCCACAGCCCGCCCACCAGATCACCACCACCACCACCACTCTTCACCGGGTCAGTTTCCACATCCACCACCTCCTCTTTAATCTCCTCACCCGATGACATCCCAACCTTCTTCAAATACGATTCCACATCAACATTGCTCTTAATCGCTACATACAAGCCGGTAATCGAAGCCGCTGAAACGGACAAGTGAACCCCGAGCGCTACCTTGCCGTACTTCTTACCTAACTCCTTCAATTTAGCTCCTGTTCGGAATATCGCCGCCATGAAACTTACAGCAAATCTGATCGGAGAATGACGAATTGTGGGTTTTGGGGGTTTGGGGTGAACTAGGGTTTATAGCGTTGAAGATTGGGGATTTTGACCACGGTCAACGGACACATTGGGACTCTAAACGCCATCGTTTTATTCGTTGTCTTCTCTTGATCAACAAGTTTTCACTCCTCAATAAGTCAATCCATGTCAAGCTTGTGGGTCAAGTAAACATGAAAATTTAGTTTTTTTAGTCAGACATGAAATTTTAGTTGAAACAAAGATTCTCATTCTCTCAAAAAATGATAAAAATAGTTCAACCAAAATTTATCTTTGTTGACTTTATGTAGACTTTTTGTAGTTACTATGTACTTTTTCGTTAAGTGCGATTCGAATGTATTGAAATAAGTACAATTTGATATAAATTCAAATCATTCCAAGTTTTAAGTAACAAGTTTAGTTATGAAGGTGGAAAAGACTAGTATGGTGGCCAAGGAAGGGATGTTGAGGATCATAATTGTAGGCAAATTCCAAACCCATTCTCGGACTTGTTAGACGTCCGATCAGGAGGCGGCAATTGGGGCTCCAGATGGGATTCGAGTGAGTTCGAGCAGCGAGTTTTTAAGGTCATCAACCACAACTTGGTTAGTGTCACCCTTCATCTACAATATCCAATCAGACACAGAGTGGTCAGGTGTTAGTCTTTTAGACTTTGTGATAGACATGCTTCTTTGTTTGTTTAAATTTTTTGTTGGAATGAAATGTTGATGCCATATGAATATACGATCTTATGAGACCAACATTCTGCAACTGGTGACATTCACATTCACCACTTCTAGCAACCTGATGAACCCGCCAGCCTTGTGCTCACAGAACACCCTAATGACGAACTTGCTCAGACCCACTGGTGTTACATCCACTTGAGGCTAGAATGGCAAATAACAACATCCATCAGACAAAAGACACTTGAATTTAAAGTTAGTAAGTTACAGTCTTAGACGCAGAATTGGACTGGGTGTGGAGCATTTTTATGAACCCTTTTCCAAACTCTTCCGTGCCATCATTGTCTGAATCTTGTTCAAGCTCTTCCTTAAGCTCTTTGCTTCCTCAGTTGCTTCACATAGTCAATAGCATCCACCAAAATGTGAGCTTTGTCCAGCTTCACAGAACCATCCAATGAGAACCAAATCATTATCTAAGCTGAGTTTTCAAGTATAACAATGGACGTGACGTAACACAAGGCTATGGGAATTAATTACCTTGGAGATAGTTGGCACTAATGAGCGAAGTTTGTAAAGCCTATCATTAAGGTGCTATTGTAAATTCAAAGATGCTATTGTAAATTCCGTACAAAACTCATATTTTCAATGATTTAATTTTTGTAGACTGCACTTGATGTATTTTTGACAAACCGTTCATATTTTTTGTAAACTGCTGCCACTGGGTGTGTATGCGGAGATCTCTCCAATCCATTGTTAGTTTTACCCTTTCAGCCTTCGGTGCCCTTTGCACAGGATTTTCCAACTGTTCAGAAAACAGCTTAGCAATAGCTTGGGTAATACTGTCGGTCCTGGTTACCAAGCTTTTGAAGATTCTGTTCTGGAAAAGCTAAGAAAAGTTTGTCTTCTGAATTCTTATTGATTTTTCTATCTTAGTTTCTTATTGTTAAATGTTGCATATAACTAGATACATGTTAGCTTCATCTGCACTGTTAGTATACAGAAGTTGAAAGTGGCTTAGAAAGCTACTACCAAGCAAACGGTTTTTCTATGTTTAAAAAATCGAGTAATATGAATTGATGTATGAATATTGAGTTTAAGAAGATAGTTAAGTATTGCGCTCTTTTGTTTCCTTGTAATGCTTACTGAATTGTATATTGAAACTCATGTCTGGCAATTACCTTGTAAACAGGCTGCTGCAAGTTCTTTATTTCAGTATCTAAATTCATGCATGGAGGAGCTCCAATAGGCAATACGCCACAACCACGACAGTTACATGGTCAAAGTTCTTTCTACCCAAATCCCATATCTAAATTCAGCCATGGAGGGACTTTGGTAAGCAATACGCCAAAACCACTACAATTACATGATGATTTGCTCCACATGTGACTTACTGAATATGACATGTACATCTGGTTTACCATATGATCTAACTGTTGTTGGTATTGTCAACTCTTGCAAAAGTCTCTCAGTGATTATAGCTCAAAAGCAGGTTTCTTGTCATGGAGTTGAAGTTTTCAACCGTTGTAATTTGTTACAAGCTGTTTCAAAGAATTGTTCTGTACGTACAAGATTCAGATACAAATCATGTCAGTGTTCGCGACCCAAGTTATTTTTTATGACACTTTTTTGAATGTCTGATGAGAGATGGAACATGATCGTTCAATATGGACATTGTATATTGTCATTTGTAATGTGCATGATACCAAAAAAAAAAGGTAAAAAAGCCGAAGTGTACGTCTATAGCATTCATCACTCTATATGTCTGTGTATATCATATATGTGGTCGTCGAGTTTAGTGATGGCCTCGTCGGAGCAGGGACAAGAATCCACCATGAGATTGATGGTTTTCTTTCCGTTCAGTTTCTTCATTAACCTGTGGGTGTGTCATGATTTATGTGAATGTATTAGCAGTCAGGAAAGTGTTGTTTTTATATTATGGGATTTTGGCTGTATACCTCTTTCGCAATTTGTTGCAAGATCTCAATTATTTCAGAGAAGTCAGGCCTTAGTTCAGGTTCCTGCTGCCAGCATTTTTCGAGAAGCTGGGACAGCTTTGGATGCGTGTCTTTCGGGATCGTTGGGCGCAGACCCTGAGAGTTCAATGGTTTCAAAGAGTAAGTCACCATAGAGCAAAGATGTTTAGTTCTAGTCTGGCTGGATGCTGGTTTACCTTTTGGACTACTCCTACAGCTGCCTGTAGAGGTGTTAGGAACTCATACGGAAGCTGGAAAATAGTGATGGATTCATGTTAGTGGATGGTCAGCGAGGTAAACTAGTAGACCTAAATTGAAGCGAGTATTGTGGAATGATGATACCTTCCCAGTCAGTAATTCCCATAGCACAATTCCAAAACTAAAGATGTCAGCTTTGTGATCATATGGCTTGTGCTCAATCACCTATTATGTTGTAAGAAAATGGTGTCAGAACATTTCAAGGTAGGACTCAACATGTTCGACATCAGCTGGTAGGTGTTAAACGAGGCTAACCTCCGGAGCCATCCATCGGTAAGTCCCAGTTTCTGCTGTCATTACACCAGATTGAGTTTTCACTCTTGCGACACCAAAATCAGCCACCTTCACAACCTTCAACACACACCAGAAAGCATATGTAATTATGATTCATGATGTCAGTTCACTTAACTAATACATAACTACGATCAGCTTCACTTGAACAACTTACTTCATTTTCATCCATCAGAAGATTAGGAGCCTTCAGATCCCGATGTATTATATTATTTTGGTGCAAGTAGTTCATTCCCTTTGATATATCAATTGCCACTTTAAGTAAAGTCGGCAACTTGAAAACACCTCTTTGTTTGTGCAGATAGTCATACACGCTTCCACCAGACATGAATTCTACTCAAAAGACAGTGCAGATCATTGTGAGACAGGTCATCAATCAGCATGTGAGATGTGACTACACTATAAGAGATGAAAACCACTGATACAACTGAAAAAATTGACGAAGTGGATGCCATCGTATGTTCATAAGTACCTGTTACTATGCACAGATTTGGGGGCTTTGTACAGGCACCTATAAACTGTACAACATTTCTGTGTCGAACTTTTCTGCAAATGACCCATAATACGCAATTAAGAACACTACGAGAAACTTCGAATAGAAACAAGGGAGGTATAGCCTGCAGAGATGGCAAAATTCGAATGTAGATGTAACCAATTCAAAAGGATACCTCGACATACCTCATTATGTACACCTCCTGAGCAAATTCTTTTTGCAAATCTGAGTCGAGTCGCTCTGGCTTCAGAACTTTAATAGCCACCTCTTGGCTACAGTAGGTTCCCTTAAATCTGAACCAGCAAGAGACTTAACATTTTGCCTAGCTGAAGAACTAATAAAATATTAAAATGGAAAGAAAAAAACTTACAAGTCTCCATATGACCCAGAGGCAATTTTGTTTTCAAATTTCAACTGTCTAGAATCGATCTCCCAAACATCAGTGCCATCATTTGGAATGGCTAAAAAATCAGACTCACATGCAGAACTTGACTGATCATGCTCACTAGTCGAGGATAATGAGCGAGGGATTAAGGACGGTTTCTGAACATAAGCAAGACAAGAATATTAGACCTCATATCACACTTCAAGAATATATATACAAGTAGAACTCTGGTGCTCATGCTCGTTGCAGAATCAATTGTAGAGACAGTTGCATATAGTGTTTAGAGAATCTTCCATCAAGTGCAACGATTTAATTTCTCATCATAAGAGGAAACAAGAACCTCAATCTGTAAGAGTTTCTCTTCGATAGCAGTCTGCAAATTTTCAGTTTCCTGGTACATTCAGATAGGTGAAATATTAGCTTCCGATCTGTAAGTCCCAAAGACAGAAATATTTGTAAAAACTAATAATACAGTTCAGATGTAATCTTTTGCTCACATACAAAAACAGTTTAATGTTCATGATTAGCAATAAATGCATCTCCGAATAAAGATAACGGGTAAACTGAAGTTACTGAACTACCTCGTTAGGCCAACCGTCAACAACAAAAACATCTAATGAGTAGCCGTCTACGGTTGAAAATGCGTGGGCTTCTTGAATATTAAGCCCAAGCTCAGCAAGCAAACAAGTCAACTGAAAAAGGAAACAAATTAATTTCTTGATGGAATATGCATATATATAATATAACTACTAGTTAAAATGCGAATTTAGGTGATATGAGAAATTCCCAGCTACAAGCATCTTGATGGAATATACATATCTATATACTACCTGGCTGAGGAGCTTTGGCTTATCATCTGATGAAAAGGTGATCTCATGCAGAGGCCTGAAAAACCACAATTAAGGTCAATTACATCTTGGTCAGCAAGTTGCCAATGCTATGCGTTTCAGTTTAACTGTACTGCTTGTAGAGATAAAACAAAAAGAATTTCATCAATGATGGTAAACATCATCTAATGAAATAATGCTGCAGTCCCTTTTTCTGGTAAACCAGATTTCACACACCAATATTGACTCTGCGATCTTTAAAAACTACTTACTTGGAAAATCCATCAATCCCTTGTTCAGATGTGTCCTCGTGATCTTCAACAAAATTAGTTCCCTGAAGTGCAAGGGCTTCGAGATTGGGTGATGAACCAAACATCGGAGGCGGATGGGTACTGAGAATGAGAACGTGCAAATGTTGGTAAGTGGTATAGCCGTGCATGTGCAAAGATTATGTACGGCACATGATTAGTGCAGACGACTTCAAACAGGAAACAGTACCCTTGTCTAGTTAATGAATTGTGTGACACCTCCTCCCTCGGCGAGTCAGGAAAGTCACTAGCTGTAACACTTGAATCTGTTGTCGGTACAACCTACAAAAACCCAAACATAACCAAACTCGTTAAATGTTAAATCTCCTTTGAATACTCGGCCACAAAAATAAATAAAAATCTGCATCAAAAAAATGCAAAACACCAAATCACAATGTGAACCTGTTCTTTCCCAGATGTACAAGCTACATTACTACAAAACAAACCTGCACTAAGCGGACTTCAATTATAGGCCTGTTAGCAGGGTCTTGCGCAAGATGAAGCAATCTCTTATGAGCCAGCACATCTTCAGCTCTATCCACATTCACATCAAATGCATACCTGCAAAATTCAAAACCCAAACAAATCAAAATCACAACTCAAAACAACAGCATTCCAAGTCACCTCCAGCCCTAGAAAACCAAAACAAAAATTCCAAAAAAATCAATTTTTATTGATCAAATTATGTTTGACAAGTCCCCTCAAAATTGACCCCAGGTCCTCACAATTCAAACCAACCCCAGAAACAAGGTTGACTCAAAAAGTACTAAAAATCCAAATGAAATATACCGAGCAGGGAGTCGATTGAAATGATTCCAAAGCTCATCTTCAAACCCAGGCTGATTAGCTTCCTCATTATTAGACTCTTTAAGCCTGCGCAAAACCTCATTGTAAACTTCAACCTTCTGCCGCTGCTGCCTCGAAGAATGAGCCGGAGACGATTCCGACATCCGGCTGCTACAACTCTCGTTATCCTCCATCACCATCCAGAACGACTTCCAAATCCAGTCAATTAACCAAAATTGAGTTTTTCTATGAAAAAGGTGCGATTTTTACCGGCGAAATGGGCATATCGGATTTACCCAGAAAGGGAATTGATTGGGAAGGGACGGAGAGGAGTGGAGGAAGTGCGTTGCGTCGGAGATTGGGAAGTGGGTGGAAAGGAGTGCGGTGGATCAGAGCAAGAGCAGCTTTTTTGCTTTATCTTCTTCTTCATGTAATACAGTGCGGCGTGTATTGCGCACCCCCTCTTCAGACGCGCATTTTAGTAGAATGCTGACGTGGAAATTAGTGAAATTTGAGAAATGTTAATTATTTAAACCGAGAGGATGAATAGTGAATATAGGGTCAACTCAACCGTTGACTTGACCTCTAATGTTCTGACAAAAATGACAATAGCTGCCCGATTCTGGTAGTCCTTAAAAGTAATTTCGTAAATTAACCGATTTTCTGTTTGGAGGTATTTGGCTGACATGTTGTTAGACACGTTGATATTAAAAGAAGAAACATGTCGCAAATAATTGAGGATTCACTATCGGGGATTGGTCGATTGGACATTATTTTTGTTTGAAAAATCAAAATATCAGCTACTAGCTGCTGTTAAATAGCACAATGTACAGCAGTCGGATAATTTATTTTGATGATTGAATAATAACGAGTATAACAAATTAATAACAAATTTCCATAAAATGTCTATCAATAGCTAGTGAAATGTGGAACGAGATCACATGAGTACATTCAAATTTCAAGGCTCTTAAAACCATGCTATTTTGAAATTTTCTTATTTATTTAAATTGCATAATTTAATGACGGTTCATCCGTATATGATGATAATTATACTAAGTATTACGGAATATATAATATTTTTTGGAAGTAATGTGTTGTTTGTAACACCATTAGATCCGAATCCAGTCTAATGGCCTTGAAAGAATATTATAATCATTTCATTATCCGTATAATTCTGATTATAGTGTTAAAGTTGCGAGGCTTCTGATGGATTAAAAGAAATTACTCAGATAAGCATGTAGGCGTAATTCAATAGGAGGTGGGAACGTGGAATAAGAATGTCCACCACGTGGAGCACGTGGGCATAATGTGTGAAAGAAACCAAGTGATCGTGCCACGTCATCAGTGACAGGTCATATGGACCTTTGTGTCTGACGAAAGGTCAGGTTACAATAGAAGGGGTGAATTTAGTACCAGTGAGATATGACGCAAAAGACCAAACCAATCCTCATTTATTTTTACTCTATCTGGATGGGGATACGTCATCCCGAATGTACTACCGAACAGGTCAACCACACATTGATTTGATCGATCAATTTTTGAACTCGTATGATTTGTGTATATTAAAACCTTTAATTTTTAATGGAACAGACTGTATCTGTGTGTTGTGTGTAAATTTAAATTTTTAATTTTCAATGGGCCGGATTGGGCCCGTGTGGTCACACGAAAAAGAGGAAAGTAATTGAAAAATAAATAGAGAAAAGAGATATTTTGATCAGTTCACATTTGACCGCCTGTTCCAACTAATAAGTCATAAGCTCATTTTATACTCAACTAAAAGTGGCTCCATAAGGTAAGGGCTTAATGACCTACACGCATAATGACCCCATTGTAGCAAAATACTATAAAAGTGGTCAGTTATACATGGCCTGCCATGTCATAAAACTATGTTATCCATAGAGATCTCGATATATAACAAGTCAAGTTGTTTCGATATAGTGAGATTAAGGATTTGGTTTAAGGGCATATGCCACTTTGTGTCCGGGTTCCACAAATTTTTTACAAGTTTTGTTTATGCATAATGCATTGCGCGGGTGGGATTGCTATAAATGTTAATCAATGGTTTGAGGTATGAAACTAATAAAATGTTGGTGGACGAGAATACTACTAATATATGCGTGAGTGCGAAATAACGATCTGAATGATTAAACAACATTTTGAAGATTAATAAGGCACGAAGCATGAGACAAACACACGTTGAAGATTAATTTACCTTAAACAGTGGATTGCTGTGTGATCTTTCGATTGACAATTAGCACGCAAGATTTGTGCGTGTCGTCCTTGTGATGTTTGATACTTGCGTAATGAATGACTCGATCTCTGATGTAAATTTTAAGGTTGGAGGTGACACACAATATGTGTTACAGGTCTTGTGATGATGGAGATGACCTGAAAACAAACCACATGGAGTTCCAAAGATAACTTTGTTTACATTAAGATTAAGGTGACATTGTTACATAAGCTGCTTGCTGCTAAGCACCATGTTCATTGAACCTGGACGTGTTTTTATCCACCGGTGTCGAAGATTTTGAGTTAATGTTGCGTTGCTTCGAGAATGATAGAACTCTTTAAATATACTAATTGAGAAGGCTAGCTAGTCATCTTAGAAGTAAAATTTTAAAATTATTTTACTCGTCTTGAAAGGATTTTTAATAGGGAGCTGTTATTCGCACCCCACGACAAAAAACATATGTACAAAATTACTGAATTGTCTTTTCTTATACATTTCAAATTTTCAATTTAAATTCATTAATACTAAAAAATAAATTTATAAAAATCATACCAATATTTTTATTTTTCGAGATCTATAAATAGATATTAATTTTGTATCATTTGGATACCAAAAAATTTTTAACTTTGTATTTATATAATTTTTAGACATTACGCTCCAGTTTTTATAAAACCGGAGCCTATTGTTCAGACATTACGCTCCAATTTTTAGAAAACCAGAGTGTAATGTTATCAATACGCTCCTATTTTTAGAAAACCGGAGCCTATTGTCCAGTCGATCATTTGGTCGCAAAAATCCAATGCAGTGTCTGTTTGAGCTGAAATTTGGTCGGCACATGCGAAACGACCCTGAGAACACAACTCCGGATCCATGCTGTCCCGAGTCGATTCGGGGTCGTTTAGGCCCTCAAATTGTCATTTTAATGAAATTTTGTATTTTTTTTATAAATATTTCGAAACCATATGCACAACAATTCAGGACTAATTAAGTGCAATTTAGATAGATATATTTATGTAAAATTTTTAAAAAATATTTTCGAAACCATAAGAGTGGGGTGGGATGGGGTGCAACAGAGGATAATTTGATAAAAAATCGTACGGAACCCGCGGGGTGCGAGAGTGAAAGGTACGATTAGAAGTGGCCTTTAAAAGTCACTCTTAGTCATACACACAATTTAATTCGTTGGGCCCAGCCTGCAAATTTTATTTAGAACAGTACTCACTCCACTAGTCGTTTGTGGCGTTCTCAAAATATCCAAATTCCCATACTTCTTTTCTTCTTGCCCATGCACTCTGTAATACAATACTCTCTTTGTCCCATAATATATCTTATATTTTTTCTTTTTGGACGTCTTAAAATATATCTTACACTTCTTAAAATAGAATACTACACATTTCACCTTTACTTTCACATGCATTCTCTCTCTTCATTCATTATTTCACCTTTTATAATCATTCATCATTTATTATCAATCAAATCACTCATTTTTCTCACACAAACACTCTCTTTCTTTACTAATTACATACTTTTTTTCACTTTTTCATACTTTTTTAATCTCCGTGCCCATACCCCAAACGTAAGGTTTTTTTTGGGATCGAGGGAGTAGTGATAGAGTTTGAATTTGAAATTATGAATAGAATAAAAATAATAATGCTACTGATTATTCATTATTTATACAAAATTATTTGTATAATATGTGAAATAACATTTAATAATTCGTATGACAAAAAGTTTATAACATATATTTTCAATCAATCACTTGTATAACAAGATACTACATACAATCACATGTATAACATCAAATAGTATTAATTAATCACCTCAAAATTTAAACAAAAAGTCAAAATGCGAGCTAAAATTTGAAATATGTAGGATGCAATGAGTTGTAGATGCCCAACATTGTTGAAATTTTCAAGAAAGTAAATTTGATTTTATACAAGGGAGGTGATTAGTTTCAAATATTGATTTTATACATGTGGTTAATTATTACTCCCTCTGTCCTCTTTTGTTCTTCATATTTTCCTATTCGGATGTCCCCTAACCTATTTCCTTTTAATGCAATTAATTCACTCTTTCCTACTTTATTTTTCTCTTACTTACTTTTATTTTATTTTTGCTCTCATACTTTTATTATTCCTTAATTATCATGTCATCAACCCAAACAGAAAGATCACGGAGGGAGTATTTTTTATCTGGGGTTTGAATTACGAAAAAAAATGGAGCCTCTTTTTCTGTGTCATTTAGAGACTAAAAATCAAAAAAGTGTCCGTGCGGGCTGACACATCCGTTTTGTCTGTTCGCCCAATGCTCACATGCACGCACGTGCCGTATAACAACAACTGCCAACGTTACATGTTTGTAATACGAGGTTAGTAATTTGACACGTGTTTCCATGGGCTCTAGAGCAGCAACAAAACGCTGTTTGTTTACATTGCTTTCCGTAATTCAATTATTGTGCTTTCGACAGGATGGTGTGGTGATCATTCTTTCACTTGTTTTGGGCTTGAGCCTCAAGAAGCCCAATTGAATTGAGACTTTGTTACAGAGTCAGTTCCAGTCCATATATACGGCCCACAATAGATTTCTTGTCTAGTTTGCACATGCATACATTATGAGAAAGTGACAAATAGAAATAAGGTTGTTCCGGAGTCCGGAGCAGCAACTCTGCAACTCACAGGCAAGCCGACTCATGCTTTCCTTTGAGGCGTGATGAAACTTAAGTCTTAATTCAAAAATTTCTTTTACTGTCTGGCCTTGACAATTTCAATAAAATAACTGTAATTCAAGGCGGATATGCATACATGAAAACTTAAACTCGAACTTTTTAGTACGATGACCAAGAGTGTAATCGTTTAACCATAAATAATCCATATTGCCTCAAAATCTAGCATGTAGAGGAGTCCCTGCTCATAGCTTATTAGGAAAGTGACTTTTGAGCAGCACAAACATTACCAAAAGCGCAAAAATGATTCTTGATTTTGTATATGAGAAAATTGTGATCAAGAAATCAGTCATTTGGCTGCTCGCGTGTAAAAATTAGGTCATTTTACTTCTTTAGCATAAATCCTTGCTTCTATACAAGGCCCGGCTCAACCCTTTTGGTGGCCTGCGATGAAATATTATTTTAAAAGTATAATGGCTTAGAGTAAACAAAACAAAAACAAATAAACAAACATAGGATGTGCCGTTTTTACGTTATGTACTGGTCTTCACACATTGGCAGAGTATGCAACTATGCAAGAAACAATTGAACATGAAATGTATTAGCATTGCAAAAAACAAAAACGATGAACAGTATCTCTAGTTAACCTAATTGGACAAAATATAGTAAAACCAGCACAACTTTATCGAAAGAAAGTGACTATATGCGTACAACAAATATGTATCTTGTCACATTATATGTAATGCATCCGAAGAAACTTCTGACCACATCTTTTAGGTGACTCTTGCTCTCTAAGTACTTGATTTCTGTAAAGTACGTAGAAAACTGTTAGTATGAAATATGAAATGTTTGGGTTAGTTTCAACTAAGTTTATGTTTTAGCTCCTCAAAATGTAGAACATGGAATATATAACGTTTCTTACGCGACAATTAATTAAGTGTGCTTATGTTTGGATATGAAAGATAATATATATATGTCATGTACACTGCAAATGAAATATATATGAAGAAGTATCTGACCGGATATCAACATAATCTCTTTCAATTAAAGCCTGAAACCATATATACACTCCGTTTCGTTGTTGCCCTATATGCAACAAGCTCTAGTGATCAATCATGAATATGGGACATGGGGACAAACAAATCTTTACAAAATTCATGAATGATCTGGTTACTATATATAATTAATTGTTTGGAAAGGAAGTGGTAAAATAAATCAATGCTGCAAAATATAGGACCCATAAAAATAATGTTTTGATATCAAACAAAGTTAATTATCCTTGGTCTTGCAAGCTTCTTAGATTAATGAGTCCGATCTCCTAAAGAAGAGCAACTGAAAGCAAATATAAGGTAAGCCAATAATACGCCAACACTAGTTCTTGCAAATACATCATGTCAACGAGAGGTTAACCACATTAATTAGTTCGGTATACATTACTGGACGCAGAGCTCTTCGCCAGGGGTATGGCTTAAAATTGCCTCCAGAATCTTAAGCTTTGAAATAATAAGTGTTTGATGTATCGTCTCTTATTATTTTCCACTACATTTGTCAAGTAAACATAGTGTGGTTTCTACATGGATCTCCTGTGATTTCTAGTCCAAGATTTATAGTGAACTCATGCATGCTATTCACATCACCTAGAATTCTGCGGGAAGGCTTCATGTTGAATCTTGAAACAACTTCAAGTATCACAACTTCAAGAAAGAATTGTGAAAACTTTAAGCGATAGATCACTAGACATTAATGGATTAGCTGGTTTTAATGATAAAAGACACTGATACTTAAATGTACTTACCCAGTGAGAGATCAAACTGGATTCAGGAGAAGTGAATAGTAGAGGAGCCACCAGAGTCATCGTTTGAGAAGTCAGACTTCTTCTTTTTCTTGTTCCTCTTGTAGGGAATCCCCCGAGCCATTGCTTGGCATTCCCTCACCTCTTTTAAATAAGCTCTTATTGCACCACTTGCAAAAGGATTGGTTTCCGATGATCCCCCATTCTCTTCGTATGCAGCCCTTAGTCGTCCTATGAGGGCATCCAGACTGCCCCAAGCTTGCCTCAGTGGACAAGTACACGGTGCAGGAGGTTCAGGCTGCCCGAAGAAGATACAACCTATGTTGATGAGCAAACATGTAATCAGATCAGTATGCCTTACCATAAAATTGCATCAAGATTTACCCAACTTATAAATCCCGGATCATTTGAACAGCAACATCAAGGTACAATGCATCCAAAAGCTCAATTATCTCTACTTTCATAAGCCCTAGTTCTATTCTTGTACTAATATATTTCTAGTAATCCATATTATAATCGAGTGATGCAGGGCATCTGATAGATGGACTTGCCTTGCATATGAACTTTTGTCTTCCCAAATTGATCCAAGTATCCAAGAAACTCAAGGACATGGTTGGCGCTGCATTGTGCAAGTGGAACCGGAGGCCTGTGGTTCCTCAAGTACTGCCCGAAAGTGTTCCAGTCCCTCCTCTTTTGTGATTCATATCTGCTCGGTGTTGTGGCGTGTTGATCATCACTTGGAGATCTTGATGAACCTTCCACCACATACTTTCCTCTATCAGATGAAGACATTATCGTTCTAAGACAATAATGATGAAGAATTGCCCCAACCCTAATTCACCCAGTTTGAAAGAATAGAGAGATGTATTTGTGGAAATTAAAGAGAGAAGCATGGATTTATGTGACATTGGTGGGTAAGTCTCTAGCACTAGCTGGAATGATGAATGACGAGGATCAAATCATGGGCCATGGGGCCATGTGAAAATTGAAATTGCTTCATGATCATATTTCATTTAACAGCAAGACGTATGACAGCAGATACATTATATTTTAGTGTCACTCGTTCACTTATGGGTTTGATGTATGTATGCACTCTACTGATAATGTTCTATCATTGTTGAGGCAATACACTGCAGCAAAAAAAAGTACAATTATTGGGCATCATTTGTCAAAGCCCGTGTTCCCTTTGCTAAATATATTTATTGCGAGGGTGGAACTCGAGGCTTGCGGCGGCTTAGGAGTTTCGTTGATTTAAGAAGCGTCGTGATAGAGAACGCGTTAAAAATGAATATGCAATTTCAGATGCTTAAAAGGTCGTCGCTAAAGGGGTTATGGCTGTTGCTAAAGGAATGGAATCATCGCTATACCTTTTGAAGTTGGATGCGAGCCAGTGCGAAGCTGTGTCATTTCACTAAAGGAAACAGAGTACTTCATTATGAGGGAAGAGAGCATCATTCAAATGGATTGAACACGAATATGATCGAAGGCGACATATAAATAGAAAAGGAGGGATGAAGCTAGGGTTAACTCATCTTATATTTTCTCTGACAAATTATCAACATTCGAAGGTGAAGAATTGGCATATTCTAGGGATGTTGTGAGGGGGAAGTCGACAAGGAATTGAGCGTGATGAAGCACTGGATTGTGCTGGTTCGTGACTTGAGCTCGTCAATAGCTAAGTGCTCCAAATCTTGATTTATGAAGTTGTAATATGTAAACTCTCATTTTTAGTGCAATTTGAGTTCCTATGTGAACTGATCGTGGAGTAAAGCCCAGTTGCAGGGCGTATAACCACGTTTAGTTTCTTGTGGCATATGTTCTTCATTCTTAGCAAATTAGGTTAAAATTTAATCTATTAATCGAATTGGTTCAAACTTGAAAACTAGTAAACGATCCTTACAATAGTGGTATCAGAGCCTTGTTTGGCTTGTGTACGTGTGACCAATTAACTTCTTGATATAACCTTGATCCTTGTTGCCAAGATTGAGTCTGAGAACTTGCAGGAACTATGAGTTTTGGAAAAATGGAAATTCCTCAATTCAATGCGAATGGTGACTTCAAGATTTGGAAGACGAAGATCGCTGCCTTGTTGTCCTTCCATGATGTGGATGTAGCCATGGAGAAAGAATTAGCATGAGATGATGACCAGAAAGAAAAAAGAAAAGATCAACAACACTGCCATGAACTTGCTGGTATTTAGCTTGGCTGATCACATCCCAGAGAGGTAAGTGATTGTAAAAATCTCATTGAAGTATGGAATATGTTACAAGAATTGCATGAAAGTAAAATAGTACCAAACTTTGCATATATTAAAGCTGTTCTGTATGCATTTAAATTGGATTCATCCAAGATTATTGCTGACAACTTAGATGAGTTCTTGGAATTAAAACCATGATTAGGGATACTTTACGTGTTATAGATAAAACCAGCTCAATAATGATTTTGATGAATGCACTGTCTGATAATTTTCAATTAGTTAAAAATGCATTTCAATATTGTGAAACTGTCCCTTCTTGTGAACTACTTAAAAATGCAATGAAAACAAAAGAGCTAGAACTTAAAGCTCAGAAGGCTAGATCAGGATATGGGTTATACGTGAAAGGAAAATTCAGAGGGAACTCTTCAAAAAGAGATTCAGTCCAAAAGGGAAAGAATGACAGGAATATGGAAACAAGAACCAGAAGGAAACAAGGAAATGTTTTCACTACCAAAAGGTAGGTCACTTGTAGAAAAATTGTTGGAGTTGGAAAAACAATAATAATGGAAATGAAACAAACATTCCATTGGATGATCAAAACGTTGTGCAAGCTAAGGCACTAACAGTTACATGTGGAACCACAAAAAATAATTGGGTATTAGATTTAGGATGTACATACCACATGTGTCCAGTGAAGAATTAGTTTAAGAATCTTCAAAAACGGGAAGGAGAACATGTGTACATGGGGAATAATAATTTGTGCCCAGTCTCTGGAATTGGAACAGTGACTCTCAAGTTATTTAGTGGGAAGATGATAGAATTAACAAATGTTAGATATGTTCCAGGATTAAGGAGCACATAATCTCCCTAGGTACATTCGATGACTTGGGATTCAAAGTCATATTACAATAAGGGAGATTGGAAGTGCTGAAGGCAACTGTTCTCACTGCCAGGAAAATTTCAGGTATATACATGCTAGATGGAATTTGTAGCAACCAAGATCGAGGGAATGTGCTAAACTCAGAAACAACAGATAGTGTCACTTGAAAATAACATCTGATATTAGGACACTCTGGGAAAATGACATGAAATCCTTAGCTTCATCTGGTACTCTTGGAAAGGAACAAATAAAAGACATATCATTATGTGAAGAATGTGTCATGTTAAAAGTCAAAACAACACAGGAAAATTCCCTAAGGGTAGAAAAATGCTCTAAAGAGAGGATCAAATATATCCACTCAGATTTATGGGGTCCTACCCCACAAAAAACTATTGGAAAGAAAAAATATATAATGAACTTGATAAATGATAATACTAGGATGCTATGAATATACCTGTTATTAGCAAATGATGAAACACTCCTGAAGTTTAAAGAATGGAAGACTCTGATGGAAAATCAGACATGCAAAAGAGTAAAGGTTCTAAGGACATATAGTGGGTTGGAATTCCGTAATGTAGAAATTGATGAGTTTTGTCATGAGCTAGGTATTCTTCACCACAAGAGAAATACCCCACAACAAAATAGGTTGCGGAAAGAGTCAACAAAACTTTACTAGAAAAAAATGAGAGGATTTCTGATTACCTCAGCTTTGCCTAAAATCATTTTGGCGAGAAGCATCTCATAATGCAGTGTTCCTGATCAATAGGTTACCTAAGGTTATTTTGGAAAATAAGAGTCCTATAGAAAAATGGACAGGGAAGGTTCAGGATTTAAGTTTTTGAGAATCTTAAGTTGTGCTGCCTTTATGCACACAAGGAATGGAAAACTTGACCCTAGATCAGTGCCTTGTGTTTTTATACGGTATCAACATACTTCTGAAACCACAAGATATAGATTCGGGACGGAGAATCTTCTGAAACAAAAATTTTGGTGAGTAGGGATGTTGTATTTAATGAAAAAGATTTTCATTGCAAGAAGAGTCACCAAAGAGAGCCCAATGATATTGTCCCTAAAAGTGTGACTCGCTAATATTATCATTAAATTTCCTTAATGAAAGTGATGAAATGGAACCTGTTGAAAGTAAAGGTAATTTAGAACAGGTTGAAGCTGTAAGAACAATACAAGTAAATGATGAGCATGGAATTCACAGTGAAGAGAATGATGATCAGGTGGAGGACTTTAGCACCACCTCACAACCAGTTGGAGGATTACCAATTAGTTAGAGATAAGAAATGAAGGGTTGTAAAGCTAAATCCAAAATACAATACTTATACTGAATTAATTTTTAGTGCTTTGCTTGCTTCTGTTGAAGTGCAGGGAATAGAATCTGTGTCATATAAGGCTGCTATTAAATCAAAAGATAGGATAAAATGGTAGGAAACTATGGATGACATAAACTCTCTGCACTCAAACCAAACCTGGACTTTGGTAAAACAACCTCAAAATCAGAAACTAGTGGAGTGCAGATGACTTTTCAAGTTAAAGGAACCAATAAATCAAAATGATCCTCCAATGTATAAAGCTAGACTGATTGCTAAGGGATATACCCAAAAAGAAGGTATTGACTTTACTAAAATATTCTTTGCTGTTGTTAAATTCAAAACCATAAGAATGGTGTTGTCTTTGGTTGCATATTATGATTTAGAACTAGAAAAGTTAGGTGTAACTATTGCTTTCTTACATGGAAATCTTGATGAGAAATTTTTTATGAGGCAATCTGAAGGCTTTATTGATAAAATTAACCTAAGAATGTGCGTCTTTTGGATAAATCTATGTATGGTATTAAGCAAAGTGCACACCAATGGTATAAAAGATTTGATACTTTTGTACTGAATATTTGTTTTATCGAAAGTGATTATGATAGTTGCTTATACTAATGCTTTGAGAAGAATGTAGATGTTTATAATTTATTACATGTGGATGACATTCTACTGATTAGCAGAGATGAAAAGAAAATTGTTGAACTTACAGATAAATTAAACGCTACATCAGAATGAGGACCTAGGGAAATGATAGATGAAAAACATGTCTATTATTTCTATACTTTTTTACTTATATTTTCTTTGATTTAGTAGTAAAATATGATTATCGTGACTTGGAGAAGTCTGGAATGAAATATAGCAAAATGGGACAAAAGCGGCAGTTTTTTGGACATTGTGGATCTTCAGAGCTTTAGAAGCGTCCATATGACTCATCTGTTGTCCGATTGAAGCAAAACAAGATGCATTGGAAAGCTAACTCAGAGACCTACAACTTTTATGTTTACACCAAAGACTGATTCAGAGCTTACAAAGGTCAAAATCAGTATCTGGTGCCATAAAGAAGAGCATACAAATTTGGCCAAGTGAAGTTACTCGACCGAGAAGACCCTCTCGGATTCATCCACTTCAAAAGCCAACAGTTAACTTGACCGAGCAGAGAGACAGTCCACTCGACCGAGTAAAGCCGAGAGGTGTCACTCGATCGAGTGACCCAGCAGAGCAGACTTTTTGACTTATTTTTGAGACCTTTGGTTTGTCATTCGTCCTCCTCTATAAATAGAACATGTTGTCTAGGGTTTGAAGAACGAAGAACAACAGTTTTTCATAAAAAAAACCTAGCCACCACTCAAGGAAAACTCTCATTTTCTGCCGGCCAAAGGAGGAGCTTGGACGGAGCTTTTGAAGGAGACTTGTGTTCATCATCATCAACACATCAAACTGAGTTTGTTCTATTACTTTTCCTGTTTTCATTCCCTTGTAATTTTTACTTTAGAATGATGTTTGTTTTCTCACTCAAAATGAGTGAGTAGTGTGTGAAAGATAGAGATTTGATGAATCCCCTAACGTTTATGAATGTTTGAACATGTTGAATTCACAAATTTATGAGTAAAATCAGATTGATATATGCGTTCGAGTCCATGCGAATGTGATGTGTATTAGGTGTTCGATAGAACGCTTGATAGAAATTGCATGCGTAGTATTACCTATGGAAGTATCAAGAGATGAACCTAGACTAATTTAGGTATTAAAACAACTATAAAATCGTGTATATTAGCAAGGCGATAGCAGCGAGGATACTCGAGTGAAAATCAGTAACTTAGTCTAAAGCGTTTAAAACCAACATTAGTGAAAGCACCGAGAGGATTGAAGCTAATGCTAGTTGAATTCTACGATAATATTTGATAAACCGAGAGGTTGAGATAGTATCGTCACATGATTTTTAACATAATAGTTCAAAAGTCGAGAGTGAGAGCTAGAGTGTTATCACTTTGCTAAGTTTTACAATAACATCGGTTTGAATAAAACTCTACATAAATTTCATGACATGTTTGATGCATTTCCACAAGTGTTAGCGGCGAAGTCTAATTCCTGTCATTGCTTTTAAATTGATAATCTCAATAACAACATTTTTCATAAACTCAACGTTACTCAAAATACTTAAAACTTTAGAAATTACTTCCGTAAACTAATAACAAATTGCACAACTAAATTCCATTGTTCCCTTGGGTTCGACACCAGGTCGCCGTGGTTTTATAAATTCTTTTGACACGTGACAGAATACACCACGCATACCGCAGTCGTCAGGATTGGAGACGGAAGCATCTTCATTTTCATTTTCTTCTGCTTGAGCAAATGATGCGTCCATTCCCTCATTAGTTCCAAAGTCATCATGCATAGGAACATCGTCCGAAGGACGCATAACTCGAGTACTAGTATGACGGAAACTATGGCGAGGAGGTGAGGTGTAACCGTAATATTCCATGTTAGTGTACAACTTCCTCATCATATCTCCATACCAAGATGTCATGCTAGTTTACCAAGTTATCATGTCATGTTGCCAAGCGACAATTTCTTGTGTGCTTGTGGTGAGAGTGTCAAGCCTCCTCAAAACCTCATCGTAATCGTTCGACCCATGATGAGTCGTAGATGACTCTCCTTGTTCTGGACGAGGTGCGGGTGGTGGTGAAATGACATTGGGTAAGTCGTCATCATTCGCTAAGAATAGAACCCAACATTCATTTATTTTAAGCCGCTTAATTAACCCACGCTAATCAACTCATTCTCTCCAAACACTTCCTTAGGCAACGCTCGAGTTGTATTTAAAGAGAATCCAACAAACCTAGCAATAATTAACACAAAGTGTCCTCCATTTAGGTAATGCCCTTTGAATGATGGCAGATGGCATTCCTCCAAAGTCCTTGTGATGCAACACAAAGGATCAATCTCAGTCCTTCCATATAAGCAAGTTATAAGCTCCTAATCTTCCGAAGTCACAAATCGGTCTCCATTTTTTTGTAAATAAATACACGTCGCAATAAGGCGATGTATAAATTTTCAAAGAGGTACCTTAATATGCGTAGCTTTGCAACCAGATTTGTAATCCTTGTCCATTTTTGTGATCATCCGCCACAGTTTATTTCTCATCCCTTTGGGAGATGGCGGGCAAACATTACGGTTTTCCAAACCGTAAGCAATTATCAAATCTTCACATCCCAAAGTAAAATCACGACTTCCCAATTTAAAAGTCCATTCCTTAACGTATCTAACCTTAACATCTCCAACTTCCGCAACTCCTCACTTAGGTGTAAATGAGTAAGCGAATTCTCTAACAACCTTCTCAAAAGCTCCGGGATCATCTTCAAACACAAGTACTAATCCACTCGGCACAAAATAAGCTTCAAGTTCGTCTAAAATATGCAAAACATTCTTGAAAAAATCAATGTCCGGAAATATGGGAGTGACAACCGAAAAGCTCCTAAGTTTCTTCTCCCGAGCTTTCATATTCGCATCAAGACGCAATTGGGCATTTAATGGGTATGGAATAAGTTCATTTAGGCGAAGAGGAAGAAGATTACGAACTTGGTTTGCTGGAATCCAACGGTGGTGGAGTGGTGGATTGTTGGGTTCCAATCGAAACTCCATCCTTTGTCAACCTCCTCTTCTTTTGAGTACCAATTGCTTTCCTTACAGCATCCATATGAGAAGTAATTGCGTGGAATTGAGTAAAGATTGAGTGAAGTTGGAAATTTGGGTTTTTGGTGGAGGTTTGGGAGCAGTCGGTCGAGCAAGGGGAGAATGTGAGTGATTTTAGGGCTTTTATTCTATTGGATCGGGTCAAAGGATAGCAAAGATGGGCTGCTCGGTCGAGCTAGGCGTCTGCTCGATGGAGTAAGGTTTGCAATGTGTTGGCCGAGAGGGTTTGCTCGATCGAGCAGCCCTATTACTTGGTCGAGCAAGACAAACCAAAATTCTGATTTAATTCTCTTTTTTATTTATTTTATTTTTGATACTTGTCCAGCTCCGAAAATTATTAGATCGAACAAGAAATTCACTCGATCTAGAATATGAATGAATCCTATGGAGTTGTGGCTAAGGAAAATATTATTATTTATTATTCCATGAGAGTTTTTTCATGTATGTGATGGAACTCACCATTGGCTTCATCTAAGCATCATCTTTGGTCAGTCGTTCCCAAATCCCAACGACTCTCATGTTCCTCACTGTTTTTAAATAATATTTTTAAATGTATTGATGAATATTTAAATAATATTTTTATAATAATTTATAATTTATCAAAATAAATATAATTGCGGATATCTTAACTTTTGGAATCTTATTGAAACTATCGTATCTATTCTTATCTATTCTTATAAATAAATAGCAAAACGGACCTAAAACCAAATATAAAAAGACATAATTATCCTTCATTAAACAAATAAAATGATTAAATTATTCATTACCCATTAACCTTCCTAAGTCAAGCCCCAAACTTCAAATACATAAAATAATACAAAAAAAAATAAACATTAAAAATAAAAAAAGTAATCAAGTGGAGACATAGAAAAAATATAAGCAAAAATTGTATAAAATAAAACGTAAAAAATTTAAAAATACACATTAAAATAAAAATTTATGTGGAAAAGATATCACACTTAAGGAGAATCGGATGGAAATACGAAAAAAATTTCCGTCGGGACGACGGGCGGTACGCTAGTATATATATAATAGAATAGGATAAACGAAGGCTCAAATATGAATGCCCAAAATACATCTCTTATGTTATTTACAACAATCACACGAGCCCGTTTAAATTTACACTCGGGCCCAAAACACTTTTATCCCACATCGCTTAAACTACTATACGAACTATTTATAGCCCGTTTCTACTATTTATAAACTATGTCTATACATCCAACTTTATCACTTAGTCTTGCAATACTTGCATAGCGAACTATTATTTGAACGGTTCAATTGTGCATTCGGGACGATGGATAATAAAAGTGGGATAACGAGTGGTTGTTCTCGCCGCATCTCCGTCGGGACGACGGGCAGTACGCTAGTATATTATAAATTTATTAATTACATTATGCATTGACCCTCGCTTCGACCGTACTCGGGTAGAAATCTTACTCATTTTTCAACATACTTCCTTACACGCATTTGGAACCAAAGAGGCCTATAGCAAAATAAGCCCCAACATCACCATTTCTTTAGTAGCATCCGCATAGTTAGCCATTTGAAGCGTTGACTGTTACACTGTTTTGCACAATACTCACTGAAAATGTCTGCATAACTGATGGGACATCGTGAGTAAGAGTGAGTGTTGAGACCAAATGAAAATACTAAGACTGTAAGTCTGAAACTGATCATGCATGGAAGCTGCAATTTGATGACAAAAGTATGACGACAAGACGCAATACTGATGGCATTTTATTTCTTGATGAAAACAAAATTGACAACACAACAGGAATACAAAACACTGACCTCTTGAGTTTTGCTTCTGAGTTACAATGATCTTCAAATGCCTTACATGAATCAACGGCACAATTTTATGTCCCCTGGCCTGGTTTTATGAGGCATATGGATTGACAACAAAAGTTTAAAGGATTGTTTTGGCCATCCCGGGATCAGGATTGTATAATGTGGCCTGACTCCGTAGCCATATCAAACATGGGGAAGGTGTTCGTTTCAGGATCTTAGTGTAAAAATGGAATTACACTGAACTTGACTTAAAGATGGCCGCAGATTGCCTTTGTAAAGTCTGAGGTGGTTGACGATCCACCCAAGTCACCAGTCCGGTATTTTCCTTCTGCAATTGTTTTAAGGATCGCATCGTTAATTCTGTCAGCTTTATCATGTAGTTCCAGGTGTCGGAGCATTGTTACAGCACTCAGCAACAAGGCTGTTGGATTGGCCAAATTCTTCAAGCAACACCAATCATATGTTAGTAGTGCACAGAAGTTATAGTGCCACAATCGAAAACATGATATTACTATCGTTTTAATATGATTTGTGGATATAACTAAAATAAACTAACAATATTTCACTTCAGAAAAGATGCCGGAAACTTAGACACGCACAGATGCACCTGGAAAGTTTTTTGACAGAAACAGGACTTAAAATTGTTCAAGGGTTACATTGACACTGGTGTTTTACACAGTAATTAAAATTAAAAGAGACATTAACGTTGTGACACTATTTGTAATTTATAAATGATTGTAATGAAAATTTATTTTTCACTAAGAAATAAGAATACTTCTATACTTACGACAATCAAGAGCTGACAGCAATTGATTAACATAAGAGTGAGAAGCATATGTACAGAACCAACCTAGGGATCGACATCGAGTAGCAATAGTAGAAATATAAGAAATTCCAAAATGATTATAAAGAACTAACCTTTCCAGCAATGTCAGGTGCTGAACCGTGGACAGCTTCAGCTAGCGCAATGCCATCCAAGCCAATGTTACAACTGTAAAAGAAGTCATACATATCAAGTAAATATTCATTTTATCCGGGTTATATCATGTGACACAGATTTAATAAGATCTAAATTGATACCAAAAATATAACCTTACCTAGGCGTCAAGCCTAAACCCCCAATTAAACCAGCGCAGAGGTCACTTATTATATCACCGTACAGGTTAGGCATCACTAGTACATCAAACAGAGCCGGATTCTTCACGAGCTGTACAAGTCACTGTATAAGCTATAGGGAAACTGGAACTTATAAAATATATTGCACCAAGCCACCAGTTAGTTAAAAGTGAGTTAGTCATACCATCATACAGCAATTGTCAATGACGACTTCCTCATACACTATATCAGGATATTTCTTAGCAACTTCCCGGCAACACTGAACAACACAGCGAACAAAATTGTGTGAATACTACTCTATAATCTATATAATAGGTATTTAAAGAACTTCAGAACGCAAACCTCTAGGAAAAGGCCATCAGTTTTCTGCATAATATTAGCCTTGTGAATGGCAGAAATCCTCTTTCTCCCATGGGCCTGCGCGTAGTGGAAGGCATATTCAGCCACCCTCAAACTTGCTTGCCGAGTAATGATCTTGAGACTTTCAACAACACCTCTCACAACCTACACACACAAAAATCCAGGGTTAAATCCCCACAATTTCCCACGGCAGCTCAACTCTCATTCTATATAAAAATGCGAATCTCCAAAGATACTACCTTAAACACTTACTTGATGTTCAAGTCCACTGTACTCCCCCTCGGTATTTTCACGAATAGTGACAAGATCAACATTATCGTACCTCGTTTTATAACCAGGTAAACTATAACAAGGTCTAACATTAGCATACAAATTTAGTTCCTTTCTCAATGTTAGATTCAACGACCGATGACCCTTTCCGATAGGCGTAGCCATCGGCCCTTTCAGCCCCACCTTATTATCTCTAACCGATTGAAGATTCTCTTCAGTAAGAAAACTATTAGTTCTTGGATCTACTTCAGTACCAACATACTGCTCATCCCACTCAATTGGTACTTCTGCAACCCTAAAAATCTACAAAAAAATTCAAGTACATTTTAAACATCTCAATTTCATAGATCAATTGAAAAGTCAACGATGGAATGGAAGAAAGAGTTGATCAGAAGAATGGATTACTTGTTTGACGGACTCGGCGATCTCAGGACCGATTCCATCGCCAGGAAAGAGAGTGGCGGTGATCGGAACGGATTCTGATTCGGAATCGGAAGAGGAGGATGAGAAGGATCTAAGCGCGGTCAACTTCGACGGCGTTGACTTGAAGGCGATCGTGGCTGGGTTTTGCAGGAGGCGTCGGAGGATTAGAGATGCCATTTTTTTTTTTGACTTTTCTAGATAACGGAAACAGCCGCGTTTAAATACCCAACAATTTTGAAATAAAAAATAATATTAAATATACTTTTAGTTAATTAAATTTAATAGGTTAAACATACAGGGGAAACATTTATTTTTTATTTAACTTATAAATAATCTCAACCTTTTCAAAAACAAAAAAAACGTATATAATATCAATATATTTGTGACACCCTCCCATATATGTTACCCCTGTTTGGTCGAAAATTTTTTGAATGAAAATGAATGTATTTTTTATTGTAAAGAAAATTCTGAGAAAAACAAAATAAATCAATGCAAAAAACTCCAAGGTTCTGTCAAATTGGCTAGCACTTTTTATATTTCATTCAGTTGAGAAAATATACATCCTAATATGTCAACTCTAAATTCAATATTCTGTCGCGGCACCAAATTTCTTAACAGGGGAATCGATTCGGTGGTTAGGTTTAGAAAGGAAAATATAAGTGGAGGTTTGAGAATATTTTAATGAATATAGGAAAGGTTTCGAATTAGGGTTTATTTTTAGATATTGGAGTATAATTTAATTTGGGGGAAGCATCCCCAAGAATTTCTCAGACATTGTTGAAATCATATGGAGGCTTTCAAGGTGGTGAGATGGGCTTTACAGAGGCTACGGAAATTATTGAACTGGGGCTAAAGCATTTAGCTGAACCGAACCTCTCTGACTCAGACGCCGCACGTGGGGAGATCATGTCACACTGCAGGCAGCCTCAGATTTGTCATGCTTCGCCATTTCACATATTTCCTTCGTCTCATATTATTATATAGTAGTGGGTTATTCCGTCGTCCCGACGAGAATGTGGGGAATAGATGTTTGTGGTCTGAACCCGTGAGGTCTGTGTAAATTTAATTTTAAAAAATTAAAGGTATGTGCAAAATCAAAAATATCTATTTGAATATACGGTCATGATCCTATTATGAATTTTTAATTTTAATTTAAATGAGTGATTTTTTTGTTAATTTTAATATTTAATTTTTAAATTTAAAATGATTTTGGAATGTTTATTTTTAA
>JAWWMW010001346.1:246183-257853 GCA_035048345.1 Echeveria elegans
TGATCAAAATGGTCCATGGTAGAGAGATAAGGTAGTCTGAAGTGTGAGTGGCTTACTTGCAATCATATCTTTTCTTAAGACTTTACGCACCGGTTAAATATAAATTGGTGCGTAAAGTCAATAATACGCACCGATTTACCACAAAACTGGTGCGTAAAGTTAGATAATATGCATCGGTTTTTAAAAACGGTGCCAGTAACTACATGCACTGATTTCAAGTTTAACCGGTGTGTATCTTTTGAAAATATGCACCGGTTTCAGGTTTAACCGGTGCGTATCTTTGGACAATATGCACCGGTTTTAAAAGAAACGGTGCATATTATCATACTTTACGCACCGGTTTTAAAGAAACGGTGCATATTGGCAAACCATACGCACCGGTTCAAATTAAAACCGGTGCATATAATTACCGGCATGATTTTATTGAATTACAAAAAATTAATTTTCATGTTTTGAAATTATAACCTCTTTGTTAGAAGCTCAAATAAATGATTTAAATCAAATAATATTTAATGGTAATGTTGGTGGGGTGCGGTGAGAGTGTTTGGGGGTATATTTGGAAAATTTTGCAAATTTTTGTGGGACCTGCGGGGGGTGCGGGGAGTGTGGGGGTGAGATTTGTGGTGCCCTTATTTAAATCAATAGATGACATTTACATTAAAATGTTTTATACTGTCAGACAAAAAGAAGTACCTGGAAGATGACTATACTGCTTTTAAAGTTTTTGCCTTTATTTGTCTCAGATGAGTCGTATTTATACGCTTATATAGCGATTTTCACTCATATGTTTTTGTATATTTGTATATTCAGAATGACTTTTGTGTAGTTTTACATTTCAGATTGTACGATAACAGCTAGAAGAGAAATATAGTTTAAAATTATATTTTTGACATTAAATAAAGGTAAAGACAGTAAGACCTTTCGTGCTTCGTAAGCTTCCAGAGTGAGCGTCGTTGATCCGATGGAAATGAAATAAAATCCGGTAGAAATCTAACTAAAAAACGTACAAATTTTATGTTTATCTCGAGAAGTGATTCAGACGTTAAGAGGGTTTAAAAGGAGCATGAAGTCAGAAATTGAAGTGCTGGAGTCCATCCATTGGCATGGATGAAGAGAGAATAAGCTGGCACGATGAAGAAGAACTAGCATGCATTTTTAATTGTGCATGGTTCGCGCCGATGATGTTGATGTCATCATGTATCTTTCTGTCAGACTTCAAAGGCAAGAACAGAAGAACAGAGAGCTACAGTGAGAAGCTGGAGGCGACGTCTTGGATCATTCATTCAATTCATTCATCATTCTTACTCTATTATTAAGTTTGATGATGTATTTCGTTACCATTATGAGCACGTGAATTTATAGTTGCGCTTTGAGACACTAACTTGTGATGAATTGTTTTGAGATTCGAGTTTAATATCAATGTAATTATCTTTCATTAATCGTTGTATTAATTATTACGATTCTAACTTGTTAGAATAATTGAGTATTGCGTATGATTTATCATGTGTTAGCTGGAATCCACCGATGACTTCTTTGATACTTTGCGGTGAGAATAAATGGAACAATTAGGTATTATGCATTAGTATTTACGCATTAATATAACTCGCTCGGTTCTTCATGTTATTTTGCGATAATAGTTATATTCATGTTTGTGCGGTATAGAATGATATTATGAGGTATATGCATGTTATAAGATAATAAAAATTGCATGATCACATTGAATTACAATTAGTAATTTATTGAACCGTATTTTTACTCATCAAATTAGTAATTTCTTTATATTCTTGTTTTGTTTCGTTGCCTTCACAACTTTCATAAACCCCAGCTAAAGATAAGCCGTGCTTTCTCATCATCTCTTACAAGACTTGCAAAGATCATCTACCTTTAACGCGAAATCATTTTCTATGATCCTCGTAGGGTGGAGTCATAAGGAAACACATGATACAGGTTTTCCGAATCACTCAACAAAACACATGATACAGCAAGCAAGATGCAAAATCTCCAGCAAAAAAAAAAAGCTTCCTTTTACCTTTTTCTTAGGCTGTTAGACTTCACACATATGCTTCCTTAATCCTTAATACAAAACGTATCATGGTTGAGAAAAAAATGATATTAGCGTATGAATTTCGCCATTTAACCCGGAATTACTGCCGAATTATATTTGATACAACTATGTATTGGGACACTGTACAGGCATCTACAGCTCAGTTAAGCAACCAAAACTAACCCATGAGCGGGTTTTGCGATGACAACCTAGTGACTGAGTATGTTGAGAAGAGACACTCTGGTCCTGATCTGAAGCCTAAATATGCATTCCAGTGTTTCTTCAAGTTCTTGAATATTCAGTTCCAGGTCAGACAGCTTACACTGCAAATTCTGCGTCACTGTATAAGTGAAGTCATGTGTCGTATGACTCAGCAAAGCAGCATCCACAGTTGCAAAGTCATCACCATCCTCCATGCCAGTGATAGGTTTAGAGAGCCTCATCACTTTGGAGATAAAGCACCACTTGCTGTCTTTTGGTTGACCACTGGAACCAGCGATAAAATTTAACAAAGATTTAAATACTTTAAGAGTGCCTTGTTCAGCCCCAAAAAGCATTTTAGCCACTGTGAGGTCTTCATGGTCCTTCTCCCAGCCCTCATTCACCAACTTCTTCAGATACTTCTGTGTGACCTTCTTCGTATTTCTCCTGGAGGTCATGTATTTGGAGACCTCTGATGCAAATACGGCTGTGTGGCCTCGCTTCCTTCGCAAAACTGATTGAAAAGCCTGAACACTCTCCTTGGTTTGCAACAAAATATCCTTGGCTATACCACATACATCTAAAAGCCTCAACGACCCATCCATCGCTTCCACAAACCACTCCCTATCACATTCATCAAGAATGATTTTCCGAGTAGACGGTAACTCAAGCAACTGATCAATACACTCATGCAAATCTACAAGACCATGCAACTTGTCGCTAATCACATTAGAGGAACATACAATCTCAGACGCCCTTAACTTTTCTAAGCACCCATCAAACTGAGAAGCTAAAAGGTGGGATCTGGAAGGCAAACTAACTGACCGAGCATGAGTTCTGGGTACTACCGCAGATGCCGCCATTCTTTTCTCCAAAGCTCAAAAAGCTCGATTACAAAACTAGGAGTGTTGTTTAGATGATGGCCTTTTCCATTTGACATTTCTGTTTATATACAGGTAGATCAATGAGACATGAGGAGGGAGACGTCACTGCCAGTGCCAGATCTCATTTAATCCAGGGTTGTCACACATGGTTATGACTTGGATCTCAACGCCATGTCTCCCGATGTCTGTGCAATGTTTCCACCCACCTCATCTCGCTCTGCACTCTTAAATTACTATAATCCATAATTTAATAAACTAATACCATAAGTCACTTAGCTGGGTAAACGAACAAGGTTGCACACAAACAAATATATTTAAAAAATGCACCGCACGAATGGAATTAGATAGCCTAGCCTGCCTCCTAGATCCAAATCACCAGTTCAAGTAAAATAATGGAACTCCAAACTTAACATATCAATGAATGATAACAAAAGATAAGGCATAAAACAATTAGCTGAGAAATTAAAATAGCACATACCAGGCTGTAGTGTTTACCTGAAGCAAACATGATCAAGTGGTCACTTGTGCGCCGATAAAATAAGACAAGTCATCTGTCAAAGGAAAAGAATCTATTCATAATCATACACACACTCGTGCAATGTTTGAAATTGAATATTTGAGATGATGAATCACCTTCCACGAAGGAGATCATATCGTATCCTCTCCAAATCTTGAACTCCCATACAATGCACACGACTGACCATTAAATATAGCCTTCATATCACATTATTCATACATTTGCCACCGGCTGACAGGAACACAAGTTATACCAAATTCATGCACATTTGAATAAGTGAGTCCACACATAACAACCGACCGGGACAGCCAGTATGACTTATACGCAATCTAAACTGGTAGTTGCAGTGATTCACTTCCAAAGCATCAAACTACTGAAGCTCAAGTTTTCGGTTTGAACCTACTGCACCATTTTACTAAAAGCTCTTCAATTCTAGCATCCATCCGCGTCCCAACGCCACCCCAAACCAGCATATGTGCCAAGTCTCCAATCGACCCGCCAGTAACTTCATACACAGCATTGAATCCGATCCTCGTGTAGAACCTAACAAGCTATAAATTTCCATTAAACAAAATGAATCTTCAAATCAATTAGGGTTTAGGGTTTCAGGAACAATTTAGAATTCTCAAAGATCAGACCTTTTTGTGATAAAGATCAGAGTCATTGATCGCTAGTAACTCAGCTTTCTGGCATCCACTGTCAAACCCATGTCGAATCGCAACAGCTCCAATGAACAATCCGATCCCAAAAATAGACTTCTCCATCCCCAAAGTCTCCTTTTTCAACTTTATCGAATCCAAGTGAAGAATCCTCCCGCCAAGCCAAACCCTAATCAATCCCTCAGCTCTCCCAACCTCCTTATCACTCTCCAAACTCCTTGCTGTGATTCTGAAAAAGGGCCCCAAAGTCTGTAGTTGAAGGTTCAACTTTTGTCCTCGCGATGCCTCCAAAATGTTCGACATGGTCGGATACGTTGGTCCGGTCTCGACGCCGTTGGATTCGAGTCGAACGAACGGCTGCGGCCAAGTAGAGATCACCAACGGTCGTCCCATTTCTCCAAGCTGTCGATCGGATAAGCCGATAAGAAGAAACGGATAAACGCTTCTGTTAGGCAATTCGTCGAACACGTTATTGGCAGCCAAAATGCTTTTAGCAACGATGTTTTCGTTGCTAAAAGGTCCAGAGAAAGATAATAACATTGTTTCTTACTGTAAATTTGAAATCATGTTTTGTTTTTCATAATAAATATGCAGTCTGCTGTACAATGATCTAACAGACAAGCTTTGTATTCTATGATATGCTTATTGGTATACTGATGATGATGATAATAAACACACTACATAGATTGATAAACCACCGCCCAAACTCGGAGCTGAGGATGATCACACAGCGAAGAAGCTCTTGGGTAGCTGCGCAAAGAAAGTTAGGGTGGTCAGGAGGTTTGAGGAATTCCACGCTTTCGTAAAGTGAATATTTCCTCTTCGCTGCGTTGCAGAAGTTCTTTGTAAACTTTTGTGGATTCGGCTGTGAACTTCTTCATTGAATCAAAGACGTGTTGTAAGCTGTCGCGTAAAGAGGAACTGGTGGTATCTGTTTGGTAAACATACTGGTCGGACAAAGGAAGGCTGCTGCTATCTCTAGATACCGAGACAATTTGTTTATCCAAGGCTTGAATCTCTTTTTGGATTTTATGATCTTCGCGATCCAAGCTCCGAACTTGCCTTTCCAACTCTTTGTTTGTAACCATGTTCTGCCGTAGTATCAATCTATCTCGTTCCCAGAAGGAAAATACACTCATGGCAAGTTTCCGCATGGAATCGACTACTTCTTTTTCTGAGATTTGATCTAGTGCTTGAACCCATTCATTGCAAATCACGAATATAGGTGGGGCTCCTATCCGGCCAGGAGAAAATGGGGCAACTCCATCTGGCGTTTCCTCGGGTTCATAAAGAAGGCACTTGAACAGCCAATTATTTAGTGCCTTAGCAAAATCTTTCTGGATGCTAATCCAGCTTGAAAATCTTAGAGCCCAGCTGATAAGTTCATGTTCAAGATCTAAGGTGACTTTTAGATTAGCCTCGCTGAATTTTTTGTGAGAAACGATGGCATCCAAATTTCGAGCCTCCTGGATTGCTTGGAACTGACTATAATGGCATTCCAGCATATATCCCCACATGTTAGTTAACCTGGCAAATATAAAGTCTGAATTAGTAATGTAAAACACACAACTAAACACTGACGGCCTAAGCAATTTACATGGACACAAAAATAAAAGGGTACCCTTGAATCAATTGATTTATGTGCGGCCATAGCTCTTCATCTCTTATTTTGTTTAAGGTGTTCGAAATCCTGTCAGCTACCTGAATTGCAACTTTCATTTTGGTGCCTAAGCTCCTAACTAAAGCTCGGGTTGCAACAACTTTATCCGCATCAGCGCCCTTGGCATCTAACTGCATCAGTTTTCTGCGCTTTCTATCATGAAGTACTCTCATTTTCTCTTCGGCCTGAAAATACAATTAAAAGATTAAACTTCATTTTCACTTTTGAACGTGAATATCCAACAGGTATATCGTATATTCGTTAAAAGGAAGTATAGTGCCAAAAGTACATACCTTAACTTCGTTGTATAGCTTTTTCTCCCAGAGGTACAACTTTTGTAATGTGCTGGAGAGGCTCTTTGTTTTCATTCCAGTTATTACATCAATGTCCGAGATCACCACATCCATTACCGTACGCGACGAAGATTGGGAAATCACTGATTTGGAAGGATGTGAAAACACGGCCGGAAATGAAGGAGAGATAACATGCAAAATCTTGGATGGAGCTGCAATTGAGAGAACTAAATTATAAGCAAAGTAGATAGGACAGAATCAAACAAAATTCAGTTCGGACAGAACCAAAAGAGGTTTTCCATTGCTTACCAAGATGAGCACCATGCTTCTTATGATAGGGAAGTCTACCCGCCTCCAGAAACTCTGCAAGCTCATTACCCATCTCTGAAGCTTTATCAAACTGAGCCCCGATATCCTTCACAATGTCAGAAACGCAACGGGGTTCAGCCTCTTTGGTGCTAGCTTCACTTACACCTGCTGTAATCCTCTCTTCACGTTCAATTACCTTTGCCTTTGTTGTATGGACCTCATACTCTAACCTACCATCTTCCGCTGAACTTGCCCTTCTCAGGCTATCAATTTCCACATCAGCAGCTTTTCCAATCTCAGAGTCCACAGCCACTTTTAGTGTCTCCACGTCATGAGCTACCCCAGATGCAACGTCAGGAGGCTTCTTGTCAAAAACTTCCCTGACAACCTCACTTTGATCATCGTCATCCACCTCTTCCAGTTCTGGAATGCCCTCTTCCTCCCTCACTTCCTTCAGTGTCCTACTTGACGGATAAGCAGAATAAGACAAATCATAAACACTCTCAAACGGGTTTAAGAAATCCCAACTCGATCCCTTAGGAGGCGAAGGCGGAGGTGGCGGGGGTTTATAATCATCCCTTGACCCCACATCCATAACAACTCCACCATAGCGAGGGGCACTCTCATAGTACCCCGAATCATACCCAACACCATAATTCAAATATCCACTACCTAAAGATCCACCCATCACCTTCCCATGATCATAAACGCCATAGTTATAATTACAATACGAAGATTGATCCATATAACCTGTTTCCGGAATAAACTGCTTCTGCTCATACAACACCGAAGGCAGAGCTTGGTTTTTCATATAACTGGTATGCATAAACCTCTTTGAATACCCCACAGGAACTTCATGTTGAAATTCCTCAGAGTACCCAAACTGACCAACAATGTTACCACTTGTCGGCAATTTAGTAATGCCAGGTTCAATATGATTCCGCTGAAAAGACCGCGAACTAGCCTCTCCTTCATCCGAATCTGTCTTCAAATCCAAATGCGAACCGGAACATGACGCAGAATCAGAGTCCAAAACCAAATGATGAGAGTGACCCAATTCGGACGATGAACTACCTGTAACCTCAGCAATCTCCACAACACCCTTCTTTTCGCTAGGCAATGCTAAAACTGGAGAACCATCATCAAACAAATCCACATCTTGTTCAAAAAAAGTCTGTAACAAACTTCCAACTTCCTTCAAAGACTGCATATAACCCAAGTGAGCTTCAGCAAGATCAAACCTTAGCCTAATAGCTTCATTTAGCAACTCACAACGGTCACGACAAAGCGCCACAGCTGGAAGTGTATCTAGTTTTGAGCTTCCACAACCCATCAAAATTCAAAAACACACAAAACCAAAACACTAACAAAAAGCACTGAAATTCAGATAGAGATGATAAAAACTGAAACTTTAACTCACGGGAGTGATTATTATGAGATAATATTTCTGGGTTTTGGAAAAATAGATGTCAGCAGGGTGGGATTTGTAGCAGAGACAGCATCTTGGTGTCGGAGACAATGAACTGATGATTTCAAAAAAAAAAAAGTAATTCGGTTGTTAGATCATCATAAAACGGACCAATACCAACACTATTCTGTATTCACTTCTCTACTGAAATCAAAGCAGTAAATGTAAAACCCTAATTTTGGAGTAATTTAATTTACAGAGATTGGAGAAAAGATGGTGGTCTGGTGGATGGATATGGATGTCCTTCTGACTACTGAGCGATGTAATTTTCTTATTCCATTTATGCCATTTATCACAGGTTGGATAAATATTTTCAACAGCTTGATAAAGAAATAAACTGAGGGGTAAAATGGTCCTCGTAAATTAGCCAGGAATACAGAAAGACAAGACCTGAAGATGAATTTAAAAAGATGTAGAGAATGGAGATTGTAGAAGATGATGACGCTGTCAAGTCAAAACAAACTACAAAAAGTCACTATCATTCTTTTGACCATCACCATTCACCAACTTCTTTGTAAAAAAACTAACCTTTTTTTCTTCACAAATTTTCAATGGATGTAGGGTATTATCTTTTGATTTTAATTTCAAATCAATTCAGTAAATAAATATTCATTATTTTTAAAAATTATTTTAAAAGTATAATAAGACTTGAAACTATAAGACAAACTTAAGACGCATTCACTATTGTCAAAACTATTTTTTTAAATTAAAAATAATATACAAATATAATTAATTAATTAATTTTAAAATTTCTGTTCAGCTCAATCAGTGCAAAAGAACAGACCCTATCCTCTCGAAATACAAGTCCGCATAACAGCTGAACTCACACGGTCACACCCAACAAGTCCCACGGCGTCTGCTGCGGTGAAGCAGTACGGTCGCGGCCCTCTATACTCCGGTACACTCTGCCTTCTTTAAACTGTCGTTCATTGAGCTGTAAAGTTTGTACAGTTGTCTGTAATGTGTTCGATGAAATGATGCCATGCCTCACCTTTTCATCAAAACTTTCTAGGGTTTAAAAGTGCCCATATTTAATCACCCAAATGCAACAGTCAACTAGTTTCACACTGATAGATCTAATTTTATGCACTCTGTGAGGATATTTTTGGCTTGATTTTAAGACTGCTAGTGATTCAGTTGTTTTGCCTCCGTTCAGGTAGTTATGTCTTGTGTGATGTCTCCAGAATCATCTTTGTTGTTTATCCTTAACCCATCCTCCTCTCTTTGTAGAGATTTATCTTCTGTCTGTTCGTCTGTTTTTGAATTTCTACAGAACTTGTAAGCTCCGCCAGGCTTCTCAAAGAAATACGGAGATTCACAGAAAGAATATAAGCAAAAACTTGTGATGGATGATACAACTTCCTTTCCGAATTACAATGTGAAAGAAGAATTTGCTAAAACTTTCAAGGATATATTCTGCAAACATGGAGACATTGCAGCTAGTAGTTTGTTCGAGGGTAATCTTCGGATAGACATGTTGAATAGTGCTTGTGACATATATGAGAAACTGAAAAGGTCAAAGTTCTGGTTTGTCACAATAACGGAACTGGAATCCATGCGGAAGGATGTTAAAGATCTTAGGAAAACACAGCTCAAGGTCAGTTGGCTAGCAGAGAGGTTGGATGAAATCTATGAGGCTAAACAGTGTGTAGAGCGTTATCCACTCATAGATAAAGAATTGGAGATGAAAAAACAGTGTATTGAAGCGCTTGAAAAGGAGTTGACTTTGGGTCAACAAGAAATTCCTGCTATCAGAACAAAACTGGAATCAGAGAAAGCAAAGACTGCAACCATTTTACAGACCTTTTTGGAGACCAAGGAGAAAGTGCAGCATTTCTCCTGGAAATCATCTGAAAATAGCGGATGCTATAGCCTGAAAAAACCTGAAACGGCTTGTTGTGAAATAAAAGAGGAATTTAAATCCGCTGCTCTAGTTATTCTATCTAAGCAAGGAGATATAGTCTCCAATTGTTTGTTTGAGGGTACCCTTCGATGGCATTTATTAGAGAGAGCTTGTGCCATCTATCAGAAAATGGAAAAGATAACTCTCAAAGACATCTCAGTGGCTGAACTAGAAGACCTTCGAAAAGATGTGCTTGACCTTGAAAAAGCACAAATTGATGTTAGTTGGATTTCCAATGGGTTGGACTGTATGTGTGAGGCAAAAAAGTCACTGGAATCCCCGTTATTCAGGGAGAAACTACTTGAAGTGAACAACAAAACTATCCAAGAGCTTGAGAAAGAATTAAAATCGGCAGAGGATTTAGTTAGAAAGGCTAGCGAGAAATTGGAAGCAGAGAAGGCACGAACTGCTACACTTGAGCAAAACCTTTTAGCTGCGAAGGATAAGGTGGCGCGATTCTTTAGGAAATCGCTAGTAGATGGTATATGACTCAGATTTCGCTGCACTGACATGGTTTATGACTTACTTCATTCTGGCTAATATCTAACTGTAGGAAACTGCTTGACATTGCTCCAAGTATTGGGATATAACTTGTAGCCTAATCTCCCATAACTATAACACTATTTTGTGCAATTATAGTTTCAAATTTCTGCAAAAACTCCAGCATGTTTTGGTTCACAACCACATTCCTAACTACATTTAAATCAAACTAATTGCATAAGCATGCTGATATACAACAATGAGTGGAACAAACGCATTGCCAGTCTACAGACCTAACAGCTGCTAAAGTTGATACAAAACATGAGACGATCTCCTCGAGGCCTCAATGCCTAACAGTAGAAGAGACTGCTCGTCTCGGGTTATGGCTGCCGGAAAACTCCTCACTTTGGCTGCCGGAAAACTCTGGATATACTGATATACAGCAAAAGCTCTCCTTATGGCTGCCAGAAAACTCCTCACTTTGGCTGTGTTTTTGGGCGATTTTCTAGGGTTTTTTTGTTACCAAAAAGTTCTCCCAAACTGTACTGAACATGTTCTATATATAGAGGAGTCGAAATGGCAAGCCAAAGGTCTCAAAATCCCCTCATTTTCCAAATGAAAAGTCAAAGAGTCCTGCTCTTCTTGGCTATTCGGTCGAGTGGCTTGGGCACTCGGTCGAGTAAACCTCATCGGGAAACCTGGCTGGACTTCACTCGATCGACTGGCTAGGCACTCGGTCGAGCTGAACTGGACAGAGACGTCTTGCTCGATCGAGTGACTGATGAAGAGGAAATCCAGAGAAATTTTGCTGGGTCGAGTAACTTCTCTGCTCGGTCGAGTGACTTTACTTAGCCAATTTTCTGCTTTTCCCAGGTCAACTCTTCTTGGCCAAAATCCATGCATTCTTAATTGAATTGACGCCTTTTTTGCCATATTTGATTCTGATCTTCACTGAGTCATAGGAATCGTGTTTTAGTCCTGAAACATCATCAAGAGTATCAATGAGATATATCACTATTAGATCACTGAGATAGGGCGTAGGACGGTTTGATTATGATTTTGACTTAGCCATCCTCATCTAATCTGATGGTTGAAGTTGAAAATGAAAGGGAGCTGTTATTCGCACCCCCCCACGACAAAAAACATGGGAACAAAATTACTGAATTATCCTTTCCTATACATTTTAAATTTTCAATTTAAATCCATTAATACTAAAAAATAAATTTATAAAAATCATACCAATATTTTTTAT
>JAWWMW010001346.1:264845-288592 GCA_035048345.1 Echeveria elegans
ATTCCGCTGCAACACAACCTGTAGGTAGACCTATAAGTGCACCTGGAGTTAACTTCTATCACACGATAGAATATCACCTTCAGCTTGTCCCTCTCCAGGATATCTCTACGCACCCAATGGATCCCTCTGCCTTTGGCGTTCTTTGACCACCAGTAACAAGTAGCTATGGAGGAGAGTTCACAGTCCTTTTGGAAACTTGAAACAACTCATGGCATATAGCGGAGTAGACTGAAGCACTGACTTGATCAAAGTTTCTCTGCCGGCGACCGAGAGAAGAAGAGACTTCCAATTCTGAACTTTACTCTGCATTCTGTCTTCCGTACTTCTAAATACGGCATTTTTATTTTTCCCTACCACCAGCGGAAGCCCAAGATACTTTGAGTGTTGCCGGACCACTGCCATGGATAAGAAGTCCCCGTAAGTCTGCATGATCACCTCATCTAGGTTGCGACTTCCACATATTTCGGACTTGTTGTAGTTTATTTGCTGGCCTGCAAGTCTTTCATACCTATCCATCACTTTACGCAATTCCTCGAGTTGTGGTAGCTCTGCTTTGATAAAGATGAGGCGGTCATCAGCAAAAAGCAAATTATTTATTCTTGGAGTTCCTCTTGCTATTTGTACGCCATCCAGCTTGCCCTTGTCTTGGCCATTGCTTAAGCTGCAAGAAAGCCACTCTTGGCAAATTAAGAACAAAAAAGGTGAGATAGGATCGCCTTGTCTGATACCTCTTCCTGGTATGATGCTTTCTGATTTTTGTCCGTTTAATTTTACGCTGTAGGTGACAGTCTCGACGCATCGCATGATTTTTCGCACGAAGGATTCTGCAAGGCCCAGCTTTGACATCATTTGTTTTAGAAAAACCCAGTTAACTCTATCAAAAGCTTTGCTCATGTCCATTTTTATTGATAAGGATCCCTCAAATGGTCTTTTCAGGTGTCGCAGGTGGTGATTCAGCTCGTGGGCAACAAGGATATTATCTGAGATTAGTCTGTCTTTGGTGAAGGCGCTTTGGTTTTCTGAGATCACATGGGGGATGCAGAGTTTCAGTCGGTTTGCAAGGACTTTGGTAATGATTTTCATAGCGACATTGCAGAGACTGATTGGTCTGAAGTCTTCGACCCGCATGGCATCTTTAGTTTTTGGCAGTAGGATGAGTTCTGTCTCGTTTAGTGTTTCGTCAAGGACGCCGTTATTGAGAAAATTTAAGGCTTCATCACATACATCTCGTTTAATGGTATTCCAAAATTTCTGATAGAACATTGCTGAGAACCCGTCTGGACCCGGTGCTTTAGAGGGATGCATCTGGAAAATGGCGTTTGTCACTTCCTCTTCGGAATAAGGCTCGACTAGCAATCTGTTTATGAAATCTGGGACTTTGTGCTGGACCATTTCGAGAGCTTCATCCCAGTCATGATCTGCTGCAACATGTGTGTCCTGAAATAAAGTTCTGAAATAGTTAGTGAATTCAGACATTATATTTATGTTATCATTCACCGTCGTGCCATCAGCCTTTCTTATTGCTGAGATTAACTTCCTATCCTTCCTTTGCGTGGCCTTAGCTTTGAAAAATGTCGTGTTTTTATCTCCACTCTTTAGCCAATCGGATCTAGCCATTTGTTTCCACATAAGTTCGTCTCTTGCTAGCCACTCATCCAGCTCGTTCGAAGCTTTCATCTCTTCCTCTATTGTAGTATCAGTTCGCGGACTGTCATTCAGGAACTTGATTTTTTCTTTCAGAGATTTGATGTGGTTTTGAGTATTGCCAAATGTATTATTGTTCCATTCTTGAATTTTTTCACTGCAATCCTTCAGTTTCCTTGCCAGGGGTGAGTTTTGTTCCTGTTGACGCCATGAGGAGTTTACCAGGTTTGGGAATGAATCATCACGGAGCCACATAGGCTCAAACTTGAAGGACCTTTGAGAGCGGCGGTTAACATGCTTCTTTTCATATTGAATGATGAGGGGCTTGTGATCTGAGGAATTGGCAAAGCCCAACTTGATTAGGCTATCAGTAAAGCGGTTGCACCACGCAGGATTTGCAACGGCTCTGTCTAGCCGGACCTTTCTTTCCTTAGGGCCAAGTCATCAGTTGGAGAAGGAAAATTGGTCACCTTTGCATCCCAGATCTCTCAAATTGCAATCGATTAGTGCTTCTCTAAAAAACCTCATTTGGGATATGCTGCGCTCACGAATACCCTTCATTTCTCGTGGGTGAAGGACTTCGTTAAAGTCGCCGAACACCATCCATGGTAGGCCATTGGGAATGCGCAATCTCCGCAAAAGGGTCCAGCTATTTTTCCTAAGGTGCGCTCTAGCCTCGTCGTAGAAGAGAGTTAATCTAAACGGAGCAGCACACCTCACTTCAACGTCAATGTGGTTTTTTGAATATGAACTTAGCAGCACATCTAGATCATTGTTCCACAACAGAGCCATTCCTCCTCCTTGACCTTTCCTTCCAGTAGCAAAACAACAATTAAATCCTAAGTTAAATTTGAGTTGATCCCAGTCAGCTGCCGAGAGCCTGGTTTCCATCAGACCAATGATTTCCGGCTTATGGGATCGAATTAGGTCTTTTAGAGCTCTCACTGCCCGCGGTCGACCAAGCCCGCAGCAGTTCCAACTTATGCAATTCATTGCCCCAGGCGGGGTCGAGCCACGACCACCGCCCTATCAGTATGTCCTTCGACATCGACTAGTTTTGTTGAAACATTCAAGGGTTCGATCACACTATCTGTTGGTGCCGCTGTGGAGCACGATGAGTCTGGCTTAACAACGGATAACTCCTTTTTTATCTGATCTATCTTACCTGTTTTCTGTCTGACGAACCATTTTGCTTTTTTCCCTGTTGATTCCTTGGAATCACTTTCATCAGGTTCTCTCGGACGCTTGATTCGGGACTTAGCTGGTGGTTGAGTTAGAGTTGGGCTGGTTGCACTGTGCGTTGAAGCTTTACTCTTGTCTGTCTGTTTTGATGGGCCTAATTTATCTTGATGGGCCCGAGTAGCGACTTTTGGATTTGGACCACGTTTTTTGCGAGGGGTGTTAATTGCTGCTTTGGGAACAATGTTTTCACGTGGGCTATCTTCATTTCCTTTTTTAGTATATGCTGAGGGCTCCACGTATCCCAAGTATGGCAGGCTCCCTGTATCCGGGAGGACTTTAATTGCGGGCTGACCCTGACGCTTCAGGTTTTCTATTCTCGTCCATCAAGGACGTTTGGACTTCCACCGGATTTGTGTACGGCTGGTAAGTTTTCGATGTATCTTCCGATCTCTCCGGGGAGGTTGGTGTTTCTGCAACTTTCTTCCGACCGCCGGAAATATTTTCTTTATTTTCTGGATGAGCTTTGCTACTACTAGCATCACTATTGAGACGTTCGATTGCAGTATGGACAGCCCTCAGCCAGGGGCCAAATTTGTGTTTGGGAACCGCTTCTTCCGGAGGTGCAGGACAGTGTCTTGTTTCGTGATTAAACCTGTCGCAGATGAAGCAGAGATTAGGTAATTTTTCGTACCTGAAGTCGATCCAGACAGAACGTTGATTCTCAAGTTCTAGCGTCCACCCTGGAACAATGGGTTTGTCCATGTCGATTTCGACCAGGAACTTAGTATATTTCCGAATCGAATCAGTGAAACTGTTGTCTCCCTTTTTGTCTGGACTTCTGACAATCCTCCCTGCTTTCTCGGCAAGTCTGATAGCGAAACGTTTATCTCTGTACTCTACCGGCATGTTATGAATCTGAACCCAAATGTTGATTTTCCCCGAAAAGAGTTCCTGGACAGATTTGCCTGGGGACCACTGTTCCATTTGGATTGCCCACCCCATAAATCGCCAAGGGCCCTTGTGTAATACCTTCTCCATGTCTTCAGCCTTTTTGAATTTTGCTAGCAAAGTGTTCCCTTCCACCTCTACAAAGGATAGGTTGTCTGTTGGACTCCATAGTTCTCTCATAACTGTTTTGAAAGCTATCCGGTTAAAGGCACGTCCACCGATTAGCTTGACCGCCAAAGTAAATTCACATTCCTTTCCTGCTTCTTTGAGATCTTCGTCTGAGAATTTGACTGCTAATCCCTCCTCTAGCTGGTTTGAAAGGTTTGTGACTGCAATGGATTTGTCGCCGTGAGGTGTATGTTCCATGGTTGTTAGTGAAGATTGAGATTGTAATGATGTGATTGTGTACCGAAAAAGTGAATGTGAGATTCGAATGAATAGAAAAGAATGAAAAACTCCCTTAAGATGACACTTAGAGAGAAATAAGAATGTTGAAAAAAAAATGTGGGATTTACAAGGCTTATAAAGTTTGTTTGTTGCACCATGAGATAAAATTATACCCTTTAGGGCAATCTTGTAAAGGTCAGACAACCTTCATTCCTATTATTGAGAGACTCCCAGAATCACATTGCGTGCCCTTCTTAAGTTCTCTTAGGTTAAGCCTGATAAAGCAGATCGGGTTGAGGATTGCAATGATGCTGAAATGAACAAATCAAAATTTGTAAGTATAAAAAAAGAGGGAAAGAGTATCCGATAAAGAAATTTTAAGCTGTATCATAGCTGAATAGTATAGCCACCTTCTGGTTCCAGGCGCAGCCAATCATGTGAGCAAATCAAAGCTTGTCTGGTGTCTGGGCTCAAAGTCGCTTTAGAATGATCCAACACTTTACTGCTACTGTTAAATACTAGGTGTGGGGATACAGTCGACATAGGGATTGCTAAAACATCCCGCGCAAGAACGGAGAGAATTGGGTATCTTGCTGAGTGGACTTTCCACCAGTTTAGCATGTTGAAGTCAAAACTCCTAGGAAACACAGGCTCCTCCAAATACTTATCCAAGTCTGATACTGTATTTTGGGTCTGTGATGTTTCATGAAGAAACTTGTCAAAGCCCTTCAGTCTGTCCCTAGCATTATCAACTACTGTACTGCTCTGCGTAGTCTCATGCACAAATTTGTCAAAGCCTCTAAGCTGATCCCTTGTGTCATTACTGGAACTAGGTAGGCTAATGGTGGCCAATGCTGAACCTTGATCCACAGAAGACCATGATGGGCACATAGAATATGCATCGAAGAGATTTCTCAGACACATAGATACATCATTAATCCTGTCAGAAGGTTCGCTTGCATAAATCTGTGGGTAATAGTACTCAACCAACTTCATTTTAAATCGAGGATCTAAAACAGCAGATATAGCAAGAACCAAACCACACTTACTCCAATATTTGTCAAACTTGACCCTCATTTTTGAACACATCGAACTGAGAAACACATCCTCACTTTTGCACCGTTCTGTCAGCTGGAGATGGACATCACATATCTCAGGGCAATACATATTTGAAGTAGGGCATGCGTTGCCCGAAAATACAGATGAAACTTCAAAAATAAGTTTCATAAATTCAGAAATCGCACTAGCCCATTCCCATTCTTGGTCAGATAATACTGTTGTGAAGGTGTCATCATGCATTTGCAAAAGAGAGAATGCTGCCTTGTGTTCCACAGCAGTTTTAAGCATTAGACAAGTTGAGTGCAGCTGGTTCGGACAATCAAGTAGCAGAACATTTTGACTGTGAATACCAACTTGCTGACAGATCTCACCGAATTTACCTTGGGCGGCTTGTGAACTCTTGACGTGCTTTATGCTTGCACGTATTTTCTGAAGTACATCTCGAAGATCTTCCACGGCATCTTCCACAATCAAATTCAGAGCATGAGCTGCACATCGCATATCATGCAGTAAACCATCACCTAACAGAGGCTTGCTCTGAGACAGCCAGTCCTTTATTTTGATAACATAATCATCATTCATGAAAACATCATGAAACGTAATGGCAGCAAGTTTGTGTTCCAAATTCCATTCAATCAAACTCTTGATGACAATTTCAGAGAGCATATCATCAGTGTAAGAGGAGTCTAAGGTAACAAAGTTCAGTATCTTTCTGCCCAACTTCCAGTCATTATCAATGTAGTGAGCGGTCAGACAGAGATAACCAGCAGTTCCAGGATAAGCCCACATATCAACAGCGATGCTGACTTTTCCATGCAATCTTTGCATCATCTCATATACTTTTTGCTTTTCCTTCAAATAAATTTCAGTACAAAGAACTTCTATGTCACTACTCGGCACTGGTTGAAACAACGGTTGAAGGTTCTTGACAAACACACTGAATCCGGAATGCTCAGTCATCGACAGGGGGTAGTTGTGCATTATAATCATGTAAGCAAGGTCAAGTCGGCTGCGTTCCTCATCAATCTTGATACCAGCAAATTTATAGCTTTTGTCCTTCTGATCTTGACCAAATTTAATCCTCAAAGGGCTGCTAAGCCCGTCCATTCTTCTCCCTTCATCAAAACCAACACCGAGAACACCTGAATTACCTTCTTTCTTCCTCCTCTTGGCTGAAAGTAAGTGAGTTACATCAACGTTGGATCGTTTGAGACAACGCATCAAATGATTCCTCAAATGTGTTGTGCCACTATTACTTGATCCGCTGAGTTTTTTGTTACAATGCAGGCAGACAGCACAACAGCTGTCACCCTTTTTAACCCTATCAAAGTGATTCCATACTACAGATGTCAACCTCTTTGGCTTCTTCACTACAGATTCACCTGGCAACTCCATCATATTTTGTGTACTGTTCTGTTGTAACAAAAATCTGCTCACAGATAAAAGAAAACAAAAACAAAAAAAATAGTTAAGGAAATTCATTAGCACATCACAAAGCCATGTTGCTAACTTGTTGCTAAGACCGCAATTTGAAAAAAAAAAAAAAAAAAGAGTAGATGACAGGCACAATTCAGATACGATATGATATGAGCAGTGTAGAAATGGTTTGAATAGGATGGAATGAATCTTACCCAAATTGATGAGACGAACGAGGGTGTGAGTCCGATCGGATTGGATGATCCGGTTAGGGTTTGGTTGAGGTTAGGCGTGGTGAATACGGGTGGGTGGGTCAAGTGAAGATAAGATGAGTCCGGAGAGAGAGAGGAAACCGATCTCATCCACCAAATCTATTATTCGGATTGACCCGATCCATTGCAGCTGGGCTCTTGCGGCCCGACTCGGCATATAAGATTATAAAACGGGTCTAGACGCAAAAAAGAAGAGTGTGGGTGTGCGCGATGTCGAGGAAGCGACTGCTGATGCTTTTTGAAACCCTTCCATCTATACCCAAGCCGTCGAAACAAGGACTTATCCACCAGATTCACATCTACTTCACGTCTATCTACTCTACCTGTTTTTTTTCAAGTACGAAGTCATTTATGTGTGTGCTGAGCTGAGATCATCCTCATGAGGTTTTACTATATTTTTCATTCAGTTCTGCTGCTAAATGATCCAAATAGGTTAATTCCCATTCAACTAGAGTTTTGATCCATGTATTTGAGGATGTTATTACCTATTTAAAGCAGCCAAAATTATTTAACACCGAAAGTAAGATACGTAGTCCAATACATCTTCATCTTGTATGCTAGTTGCTAGCTATGATGAGCGCATTTTACTGGATCGATATTGTGGTTTTAGTTAAGCACTCATAAGCATCCAAGACATTAATGGGTCATCGACTGCTTACATATATTGAGGTATATTCTTTTGAGCTGAATTGAAGCTGATTTAAATTGTACTGATCTGCACTGAAACTGAAAGTTAAAATTTTAAAAATAAATCAATAATTTCATTTAGGTATAATATTCAATGATGGAGACATGAAAATTCATCATCACTTAGAAACTGAAAATGAAGAAGATGTATGACTTATGACTTATGAATCTTTTAAATGACTCAACAAAACGGTGGATGATATCGAATATCTTATTGTTAATAGAGATGAAGATATAAGATGTGATACATATCAGTTACGACCTCCCAACTTCTATAATCCAGTATGAATGAGCTATAGAATTTAAGAGTGTGCACCAAACTCAAAATTCTTTTGGACAAAACAATTACTTCTAGTTCGAACGGCGAGATGTAATGATACATGCCGGCCCATAACTCCATGAAAAGAAAGTGTATCAAGCTATTAAGAAAATGGAGCAGGTTAGGCCGCGGATTCAATCACACAACCAAAGTATTGTTTTCCACATCCATCTCCAGGTATAATTTTTTTTACGGTTATTATGTGCATCATATTATTCACGTGATTAATAACTTTATTTTTTTGAAGGAAAATATTATTTAGTGGATTTTGGTTATCCGAATACACTTGGATATTTAACACCATATAAAGAGAAAGGAATTCGTTATCATATGCCGACATTTACACATGGTCATCCACCTACCGGGATTTCTGAAATGTTTAATTATCGACATTCATCTTTGTGAACCACCATTGAAAGCTCCTTAGGTGTTTTGAAGAAAACATGCCTCAATTAGAAGATGTACGTCAGGTCGATATCATACTTGCGACATCACGCTCCATAACTTTATTAGGATGCATCAACTACAAATCCCTATCCTAGCACATGAACTGGTAAATGGGCTTGGAGATTCTGATCTTTTTTATTATAATCGAAAAGCACAAATGAATCAGTTGCGAGATACAATAACATTTTAAATCGAGAGAAACAATCTCGATAATGAAGATGTTGTGGACATGAACACTGATGAATAACTCATGTAATATTATATTTTGATTATATTTATCGAATATTAAATTTTATATTTTTCCATTCTTATGTAATTAGTAATTTTTTTATATTGGGGTTACATTTCAAGTTTATTAAATAATGTTTATCAATTGAATTGAACTGAAATTAAAGTCAGAAGAACAAACGCTAACATCAGTTACCTAGAACATAGTAGTAAGTTATGGCATGGATTATAGAATAATCAAGTTTGAGGCTCTCACTTTTGTATGAATATATTTCTCTGTTTTTTCTTTCTTTTTTATTTTTGGTCCTCAAGGTATCACAGGTTTTGGATTATCTAGACAGCAGGTGTACAGTTCACAAGAATGCTATAAACTATTGTCAGGATGTATTGAGGGGAAAGTTTGCTGATTGGGAATTTATATTTAGAAGTGATCTATCAAAACCTATAACTGGTGTTGATCTAGTTGTTACTGTTGGTGGAGATGGCACTCTTTTGCAAGCTAGCCATCTTATGGATGGCTCGATACCTGTTTTGGGAGTAAACTCAGATCCCACCCAAAGTGAAGAGGTACATATTAAGCTAGTCAGAGTCTAGCGAACGCTGCGTATTTCTTGTAGCTTTAGAATCACGTTATCGACAGAAGAGAGCTTTGAGGTGGAGCTAATATTGTTTGCACGAGAAACTTCCATTTTATGCAATAGAATGTTTGTAGCGTTATTCTTGGAGGTTTTTGGGTGATGAAAAATAGCATTTGTATTTTTTTACTGTCTGGAATTTGGGTTGGGATATATCATCTTAGAAACATGACATTCCCACTTTTGAGTTGGCATGGTGTTTGAATGTGGGTGAAACTTGTAAGTGTATCCAAATATTCATATAAAAATATCATCATGTTGTCTTTATTGTTTAGAGATTGTGGTTCATTAGTTAGTTATATACTGTCGACTTTGGATGTCTCTGTATTGAATTTAATATGAAGGACTGAAGTTCGTTTGGGTGTCTCCGCGTAGCGGATATTTTTTGTATTCTCTTCCGTTTGAGCGCGCGTGAGATTTTGTTGAGATTCCGGATAAAGTCCAATGTGATTTTTTCTTTCTTTTGTAAAGTGCATTTTGCTGTAAAATGGTGGCAATTTTGTCAGGTACTTGACAACATCCTTGAAGGCCGTATAGACCATCTTAAATTAACAAGAATGGCAATTAGCGTGAACTCACACAGCCTCTACCCACATATGCTCTTAATGACATTTCTGGTTGCACACTCATGTCCAGCAACTGTTTCTCGATTTTCATTTAGGTAATTTTTATGTCCTCAATTCATTGAATCAACTTACGTGTTTCTCCTTAAATGTTCGTGTCCCATGAGTTAATATTTTCTTCCCTGCAGAATCGAAAGTGATAGTCAGCCTGTGCCTGCCTCACCCCTAATCAACTGCAGATCAAGCTAGTGGTCTCTGAGTTTCAACTGCTGCTGGCTCCACAGCTGCTATGCACTCAGCTGGTGGGTATGTGATGTCAATGTTATCTCGTGATCTGCAGTACATGGTTAGAGAGCCCATAGAACCGGCAAGCACCATTTCGCACTAAAAATTAAAAATTAAAAAATTAAAAATTAAAAATTAAAAATTAAAAATTTTAAAATATTAAAAATAGAAAATAAACATTTAAAAATTTTGCAGGGAACCAAATTAAAATTAAAAATGTAAAAACTTTAAAATATTAAAAAATAGAAAATAAAGATTTAAAAATTTTACAGGAAATATTTAATATTTTTAAATTTTTAATAGAAATGTATGAGTTGTTGCGCACTTTATTTTTTTAATGTATGTCTATTAGCATCGCACAATAACACTACCAACAATATTTGTTGTCGTAGCATCCCGTCGGAACGACGGGTTTAACACTTGTAATATAATAGAACTATATTCAAAAAATTAAAAAATATGTAACATTCAAAATTTTCAATTACAATAAAAAAAACCTGTGAGGGAGGCGTCGGTTGGGACGAGAGCGGCGATTCTCGTCGAATTCGTTTCCGATCGGCTTCGCTCCCCTCCTCTCCGTCCTTATCATCACTCCAATTCAGATATCGACGTATGATGGTCGGTTGACATCTCCTCCGATGTAGGCGCGACATCACTTTTGATTCTTTTGACCAGCCAATATTCCTTCGATTTGGTAGTCGCAGGTGCTTCCGATTGGTAATTGCGATGGTGATTTGTTTAATTTACTGAGCAACGCTGGTTGTGGTTCATCGACGGAGACTGAATGGATTCTTCAAGGCGAAGCGGCGCGATGTATCTCTTCGGGCTATTGGGGGTGCCGGGAGCGGGGATTTTGCTTCGCAACACGCTGTTCACCGCCTTCTCATTCCCTTTTTAATTGCATCAGCACATGCCTTTTGGAATAGTCTAATCGATGGCTTCGAGATCAACGTGATGGATTATATTTTCTGATTTAGCGAAGTCGATTATGAGTGTGTCAGACGCTTCACAATTGACGGTCGTGTGCAAGTTATGAAGTCCATGTTGTTCTTGAAATGGGGAAACGGCCTTATCTATTTAGGAGATGTGCAGGACTATGTTATTTGGCTATTTCACATCATAGAGATGCGGGGAGTCGGATGTTTCATGAAAAGAGTGAGGATATTGATGAGAACACAGCGTGGAATGTTTGTTTGTTTGTATTGTTGTCTTTTCTCCCCACAGGTATGTGAGGGAGTATTTTATTTCTTCCCACTTCGGTGAGGAAGTGTTATCTTTCTTCCCACTTCGGTGAGGAAGTGTTTTTCTTTGTTTCCTTGGTTGCTTTGTTTGGCTGCCAGTGTGTACTCGTGTCGTTGTCTGAGGCATGGTTTCTTTGTCATCTGTGAGTTTGTGGAGGTGTCATTTGGTCTGAGGGTTCATTTGTCAAATATGTATCTGATCTTAGAGTCCTACAGTAGGATGATCATGTATTGCATATTTCTATATATCAATGAAATATTGACAATCAAAAAAAAATTATAAAGAGAAATGTTGAAATTTTTTATTAAAATTTGAATTAAAATATAAAGAAAATTTCCGTCGGATGATTGGTTTGACACTTGTAGTACTATAAGACAATTTTCCTTTTTCTCTCGTTGCTACCTGATGCGCGCTGAACGGGAGAACAAGAAAAACAGTAGTACCATGAACGCGCGTGACTGCATGAGTATTGTCGTTGATAGCTTGTGCCACCTCATTTATATAAAATTTCCGTTTAATCTGTCGTTAAATAATTAACAAAAATTGTAAGCAAATGTATATCATTCATTTAGAGACGTGTGTATTTGATGTGTTGAAATATTTATTTTGTATTTTACTTGTGCGAAAATGATGTCGGCGGTACTGACAATCTCAATTTTTTCAAGGATAGATCGAAGACGGGTCACCAATTTATAAGGTTTATACTCGATCGGGATTTGGGGGTTACGTTTTTGGACTAAAGATTCGATCTGTCTTACTTCTGGGTCCACTCCGGCAGCTGCATCGGAGTTTTTTTTTGTTAGGGTTTTGGCTCTCTGGAGTTAGCTTCGATCAAACTAAGCTAAAGGTCAGTTCTTGGCATCAAATGGGTCTTGTTGGATACTTGCTGTATTCTTGTCTTCCTTTATCTTTTGCTAAATTTGTTAGTTGAATTATGGAGCTTGAGGAAGTGCTTAGGTTGAAATTTTTGACATCTTGTCATCTTGTGTCTAAAGTTGTACAAGTTTTGTGTATTGAATAACGAGTAAATGTTTCAGGTTTGATGTGTATAGTGATCTGATGTTACGTTGATTTGTCTGGAGTTTTTGTGGTGAAGATTTTTTTGGGAGTAGTTGGTGTGGGATGCGTGGTGAGGATAGTGCGCAAGGATTGGCTTGTCGGGTAGATGAGGATAGCTTTTTTCTACAATCTTATTTCGGAGTCGAATTACTCGCCACCAATATGGGCAGCGTTAGTGGCTGGTTTCTTTGTGCTGGTGACTGTAACTCTTTCGGCTTACCTTTTGTTTGAGCATCTGTCTGCGTACAAAAACCCTGAGGTAGGTAATGTATTATGTAATGTGCTTTTGGTTTCACGCGTAGGGTTTGCCGTTAGTTTTTATTTTATAATGTTTTTTTCCTGGCAGGAGCAAAAGTTTTTGATGGGAGTCGTTTTAATGGTTCCTTGCTATGCTATTGAGTCGGTGAGCTTATCTGGTTTTTTTGAGATTCCTTTGATCCTTCGGTGAATTGCTTAAAAGGTTCCTTGCTATGCTGTTGAGTCGGTGAACTTGTCTGGTTGTTTTGAGATTACTTTGATCCTTCGGTGAATTGCTTAAATGTTGAACCTTGAAACCGAATAAAAGTTTTGACCGTCAACTTATTGAACCATTAACATATGTTCATCTTATTTAACATTATGTATTTTTTCTTCTCAAACTTCGTCGATGGTAAGTTCAGCTATTATCCTTTCATAACAAACAGTTGATTGTTTTTTTCTTAACAGTTCATATCTTTGGTGGATCCATCAGTTGGTGTCGATATCGAGATACTTCGTGATTGCTATGAAGCTTTTGCAATGTACTGCTTTGGGCGATACCTTGTTGCATGTTTAGGTATATTTTATTAGAAACTCTTTCATTTAATGTACAATACTAAAATGACTTTCCCGTTACTTTTACTTTCTATCGTCATTACAACTTACTATGATCAGGAGCACTTAGAATGCTTAGTTGACTTAATATGCATGTCACATCTGATTTTTGCCGTATTTTTTCAGGTGGGGAGGACAGAACTATTGAGTTCATGGAGAGGCAAGGACGCTTAAGTTCAAAAGCTCCCTTGTTGGAGCATGGCTCCGACTTAGGAGTTATAAACCATCCATTCCCAATGAACTACTTCCTGAAGCCATGGCAACTGGGCCAATGGTTCTATCAAGTCATCAAGTTTGGAATTGTTCAGTATGTATGTATATTTCACCTCCATACATTCCTAGTCATAATGCATGCTGAACAATCTATGAATCAAATCAGTTGATTATGATCCAATGTTGCTTCAGATGCTGATAAAGCCTGTCAGTGCCATCGTTGCTGTTATCCTCCAAGCATTTGGTGTGTACTGTGAAGGAGAATTTAAATGGCGTTGTGGGTAAGATCAACTCGAATGCTGCATATCTTCAAAACAAATTCTTCTCTTTAGAACCATTTGAAATTGTTATGTTGACATTGATTATGATATGATTCTCCAGATCACTGCCAATCTTCTAAACTTTTTCTTACTCTTGCAGATATCCGTACATCGCAGTAGTTTTGAATTTCAGCCAGTCATGGGCGTTGTACTGTTTAGTTCAGTTTTACACTGCTACCAAAGAAGAATTGCATCAAATAAAACCACTGGCCAAATTTTTGACGTTTAAATCAATTGTATTTTTGACGTGGTGGCAAGGAATTGCAATAGCTTTATTGTACGCCCTTGGTTGGTTCAAAAGTCCGATTGCCCAAGCCTTGCAGTTTAAGTCGGCCCTTCAAGATTTCATTATTTGTATAGAGGTAGCGCCTTGTCCTACGTCATGCCTTTAAATTCGTACTAAGATGAATTTCTCAGTGTACCATATATTTTCATGATGTTAATCTTAGGTTCAAATGCTTTCATTCGTTATATTTTGACTATTATTATTTTCAGTTTTTGATAACACAATTATTTATGTGTGGTGGAAGCTTCACTTATGGTTTGTATTTTTGGATTTGTTCGTCCAGCACAGATGGGCATTGCTTCCATTGTCCACTTGTTTGTATTTCCTGCAAAGCCATATAAGCTTATGGGTGAGCGGATTACCGGTAATGTTGCAGTTCTTGGAGACTATGCTTCTGTAGACTGCCCTTTGGACCCTGATGAGGTCAGGGACAGTGAGCGCCCCACCAAACTACGGCTTCCTCAGCCAGATAATCAGGTTACAAGTAGGATGAATATTAAAGACAGCGTCCGAGATGTGTTCGTCGGAGGTGGTGGTTATGTAAGTTATATACCTTATAAGCAAACCTTTTAAAGTTCATTTACATCTGAGTCGTTCAGCCGACTGATCTGGGTATTATTAATTGCTTGTTCAGATTGTGAATGACGTGAAGTTCACAGTGAGCCAAGCAGTAGTGCCTATGGAGAAAGGTATCAACAGATTCAATGAGAAGATACAGAAAATATCTCAAAATATTAAGAAAAAGGATAAAAATAAGCACACAAAGGACGACAGCTTCATCACCTCCTCGTCCCCGTCCCAGAGATTAATCCAAGGTATAGATGACCCTCTAATAATCGGAAGTATTAGTGACAGTGGAGTCAATCGAGTAAAAAAACACCGCCACAGGCCTACATATGCTAGTACTGAAAGCGGTGGAGAAAGTAGTAGTGACCAAAGCTATGGTGGGTTTCTGGTCAGGGGCAAAAGGTGGGTTACCAAAGATTAGGAAACCTTGCATTGCATCCCATCTCCCATCAGTTAGTCCTAAAGCTACCCTTTTTCGTCCCGGATTAGGGCTCTGCACTACTGTCTATTCTTCCTCGAGTTTGTAAGGCTGCGACAGTACAAAGACAAAGTCATGTTTTTGTACCATGTATCAAGCACAGATGAACTCTAAGCCTACCTGGTTGGCAAATCCTTGCCTATTTGTCTGGTAAATGCCATTGGTTGTATGTATCATATTGAATAAGGATCAAAGGAAGTTTCCCTTTTGAGCCATGAAAAATGAAATCCCTCGTTTTGCAGAAACCTTTTTCTTTTCCGTGTCATCGAATTGCACTACATTGACCTCAAGCATGTTTACCCTTGCGGACACTGTAATGATTGGCTTCACGTCAACTCTCCATAAGATCCAACCATATAAGATAGGCATCATCATCGATAAATGCATTCTAACCAGCCATCAACCATCATTTTCAAGACGGCAACAATCTAAGCACCATCCTCAAAACTTGAAGAACATGTTTTTTTTCATGAAAGCTGTACATCTACTTGCACTACAAAAGTCCTATAAACCATTCCAAACTCATCATCCCATTCATCATCAGTATACATTAATCATCTCCATGTTATCCCAACACTCTTAAACTATGTTGTACTCAACAGTCAACACTGATCTGTCTTAGACCCACTTCATTTAATCCGGCCAGACCCGGATTCAGTGGCGGAGCCAGGAAAAAAATTGAGGGAGGGCACGTGCCCCCTCTGGACTCAACGTGGCTCCGCCACTGCCCGGATTTCTATGTCAGGCGAAGCATCTAATTATTAACTGATTAGGATCATGTGAGTGATCAGTGACGTTGCCAGGCCTTGTTAATCTACTAATTAAGAATAATGATTAATACTCCGACCAGAGAATGTGAATGTAATGAGGCATTTTTGCCCGAAGTATCCTAGCATCAAGAATCGAATAAATTAGATATTTTATTTCAACTATGACTTAAAAGAACGGTCAAAGCACAAAGAGTAGCAGTCTAGCGTCAACTTTTGTTCCTTTCATCGAGTAGGTTAAGAGTTAAAGTCATGTGATAATTCATATATATTGTTTGAATTTGGTGAGAAAGTTAAGCTCGTTGTTGCCACTTCTGGAGGGATGGTGAAGAATCTGTGTCGTTTTGTTATAGGGAGTTGAGGTGTTTGAAGAAGGCTCTTTTGGCTGCTAAGAAGTTGTTTAAATATTGTAACTACGGTAGCAAGATTTATCTGGTGAGTTTTTTGAGTTCGAAATTGTGAATTGTTGAATGTGTCACGATTTAATGATGTTTTTTTTTTTTTTTTGACAGACATTGGAAAGTGAAGCTATAATGTGTAGATTTCATTGGGTGTATGATAAGTTGAGTCAGGAGGATTTGCTGTGTGAGGAGATGAGGATTTGAGACGAAATAGTTGAGCAAGTATGCAATCTCTCCAGTTTCCACATTTTCTCACATTCGTTGTAGCTTGTAGTTTGGTTTTGTTATTTGGAACGTGAATGCCAGTTTCGAGTATTTTTCAATTATCATGGCTTTTCGCTGTTAAACTCAAATGGGTACAGACACAGTTTTAGGATATTCATTTCATACATTCTCCTGGAGAGTATGGGAGGATTCCTCAATTGCGCCACATTGTTCAATGGAACAACACCTGTGGCACGAGAGAACTCATCTGCAGCGCTGTTCAGCTTCTCGATGTTCGACGAGAATAAGGAAATAATCAGGTCCTCAAATGGTATATCTCCTTTAGGCTTCGTTTGATTGCGAGGAAAAAGAAGAACGATTTTCTCATGAGGAAGTTGTAAGGAAAATTTGATATCAATATGTATTTTTTTTGCTGTTTTTTCCTTACACCCAAACACATAATTTCATTTTCACTCAAAATTTTCCTTTCCTCTTCTTTTCCCTCGCAATCAAACGGAGCCTTAGTGTATCCCTGTTGAAAAACAAAACAGCAAGAGGGAAAAAGGACGCAGCCACTGCTCTCTTCAACTTATCACTAAACCAGGTGAACAAATCACGAGCAATCTATGCAGGAATCATCCCTCCATTACTCCACATCCTCAAAGACAACACAAGAACCTCAACATGGTCGACGAAGCCCTCTCCATCCTCCTAATCCTGGCATCCAACCCGGAAGGCCTCGATGAAATCGGAACCCTACCCCTTCATTGAAAATCTAGTGAAGTCCATCAAAGACGGAACAACTGAAAACAAAGAATGTGCCACGTACCTCCTCCTCGCCTTAGGGTTGAGTAACTCGTCATTGACACTTGCTGCACTGCAATACGGCGTCTATGAGCATTTGATGGAGATCCAAAGCTCGGCGAAAGGCCAACTCGTTGTTGCAACATATGTCCAAGCTCGGTAAAGGTTGGTTTTTGGATGAAGAAGGCCATATGCTCCTGCCAAGCGATGCTTTATTCCAAGCTTTAATTGTCACATGTGTAACCGCGGTGTATAACTTTCACTAGTTTGGGTTCGAAATATGTATAAAATTATTTTGGAATTATTACGGATCAAATAAGAATTCATCGTAATAATAATTTTGACAATTATAACTAATGTATTTTTTTTTTGATAGTATAACTAATGTATTCATAACTGTAATGTTCAGGAATCAAATTGCTTATGAATAAAAATTATGCTCACTAATCAAATTAATATTTATATATTTTTTATAGCTGAAAAAAATAATTACAAATGAAAATGAAAATGAAAATGAACAGAACGTCTAATCAACTTGGTTTTTTTATTACAATTTTCCAAAAAATTGGAATCAAAGTATATACTACATGGGAACCAATTGGAATCAAATTGTTTGAAACTTTGGAAATTTCACGTTTAAAAAAATATATCGGAATCCAACTTTATTTGGAAAAAAATATATATTTATTTGGAAAATAATTATGGCATAAATAAGTTAAAAACTGTTAATTAGTGTGTGTATATATAACAAATAAACTTGGCTGGTTGACAAGCACTATAAACAATCAGGGACATTTTAATATTAATTTCATCTTCAAGGACCTGAACCGAAATTAGACTAAAATTCTCCTCTAGTATTCCGCAGCAGTTTCCGCAAGCAGAAAGCGTTCTGAAATCGTTCCATCTCTCCTCGGCTCGATTCTCAGCTTCGGATGCTCCAAGGGAAACAATGCTTGCTTGTATTCTGCTTCACTGATTTACGTTTCGTGTTTCTCAAATATATAACTGCTGTCTCTGATTGTCTCTACGCAAGCTGAGCGGCTTGGTGTCGATTTTTTTCTTCTATTTTTCAGGTATTGTTGTGTGACTTTTTTTTCCGATTTTTTTTTGATGAAATTTAAGTGGGATTTTGGATGGTTGAAGTGTCTTCTGATCGGTTCTTGTATTTTTGTATTTGATTTTAGGCGTTTTTGTTGGAATTTCGGATTCTAGGGTTAGCTGTGGATTCGGTGTGTATTTATTAATTATTATCCGATGAATTGAAGTTTCTTTTATGTATCTAGAGAGATCAGAAATCAAGGTAGGATCGGGGTCTAGGTTTTAATCCATTTTGTGTGTCTTACTGTTGTGTTTTTTTCCCTCTATTATGGGAAATGTTGTAAATTTTGGTATAAATGTCTTTGTTTCGGATTTGAGTTGAGGTGATCAAAATATGCTTTTGTTTTTACTGAAATTGAGATTTTTATTATACTTCGACGTTGATATATATTGAAGTTGGTGTGTCGCTTCAGACTAATTTGGAAATTGCACAAATGCATCAAGCGTTCTCTTCAAAACTAGTATCGGTAGCGTGTGGAGTGATCTATATATGAGCATGCGTATCTAGCATTGGATAGGATGCTAGAGAAAATGGCTCCGGATTAGGAACATTACTCGTTGATCAACAAAAATCAGTCATTTATATAACGCCACCGCCCACCATTTTGAAACTATAAACCTATGTATAAAAACTAAAGAATGCTCTACATGATACCATTATAGACCAAACAACATCTGAACGACGCCGTTTGTGTTGTTGTTGAGGTTTTGGTTTGCAATCCTGAAACTCAATCCTATATAAATAACTTTTGTTTGTAAATGATTGTTTTATTCTTTTTTTAATTGTTATATAGTATGTGTCTGATAAACTTTGTATTTCGCGTAGATGATTGAACAGTTGAGTGACTCTGGATTCACTGGTGGTGGTGTTGTTGCTGGTTCCTTAACTTATAATGAAAAGCAACAACCATTGGTAGTAAAGAAACAGGCATTGAGAGACTTGCCTAATGAAAACAATGTCGGCACAACCATATCAATGGGTGATTCTACCTTACCAAAAGAGAGTGTACCTGTCAAAGATCCTGATAAGGTTTCTGGTGCCAAGAGATTGTCATCTGAGGCCAATACACCACTAGGTCAAGTTCCTAATGTGGTTAGCGCAAATGGAAATCTCGTTTATGTTCGTAGGAAAACTGAGGCGGAAGTTGGGAAGATCTCCTACTCTGGAACCGCTGGCAATATTAGTAGTACTGATGTCCTGCTGTCAGTCAAAGCACCAGTCTCAAATGAGAGAACCCAACCTAGCTCGATATTGAACAAGCCTCAAACAGATGCAGGCAATGGTAAACATTCTTCTGAGCCTTCTCTAAACCCGCCTTCTATGCCAGTAAATCTGCGAAATGAATCTCAACTCCTCGATCCTCATAAATCTAGTACTATTATGCCATCTACGGAAGACTCATGTTTGCCTCCTCACCCCATTGGGAAGTCAGGTAACACAATAACAGCTCCCGATAACAAACCTCCTCATCCTGTTGGAGTTTCTGGTAACCTCATGTCATATGTGGCGAACAAATCTCTACATTCTAATCCTCTTCGAATGGTCAGTAACAATACAGTCTCCACTGAAAATAAACATCCATCGAATCCCCTTGAAAAGTCTTGTAACACCATGTCGTCTGCAGAAAACAAGTTTCCAGCTTCTCATCCTCTTAGAAATTCTAATGTTATTACGGCATCTGTGGAGATTAGATCGCCACTTCCTCATCCTGTTGGAAATTCTGGTGTTGTTAATGCATCTGTGGAGAACAGATCTCCCATTCCTCCTCTCGTAAACTCTGCTAATATCATGCCGCCTGCAGATAATTATTACATTTCTCCTGCTGCTATTACCACTAAGCTAGATTTTACCAAGGACTCAAACAACAAGCAGTTGCAGCAACATCGGCAAGTCCAGCCACAGATTTCACTGAGAGGCTTGGATAGGGCAGCGCACGAGGAATATCTACAAAGTAAGTCATTTCTTTTTGAGATAAACACTTTTAACATACTCTCTATTGCTGCTTATGATCAAAGCTGACTTTACATTTTTTATATCAGTGCTATGCTCCCTTTCATCTGCTGAGCTCAGCCGACTTGCAGTTGAGCTGGAAACAAGAGCAATCCAACTTTCATTGGAAGAAGGTATTGTTCTTACTTCTTACTTCTTTACAGTTTTTTGTTCTCACGTGAGTACACATATTTCCTTGAGTTGGGTGTCATACTTAAACACCCAGGTTTTACTCTTTGGAATCAATATTTCTGAATTCTAATTTGGCTTCTAATTGCTTCATGCCCTAAGGATCACTGATTTTTAGGGTTCCTTTGAATGGCTGCAGTTTATTACCGACTTGTTTTTGCTCCAACCAAATTTATTTAGAAATAATTCAATTTCATCGTGACATATTTCTTCATTTCTTCTTACAGCAAGGGAGTTTGCTCGAACTGAGATGCTAAATGTCATGGGGAAGTCCGGCAAGGCATCCAAATCACCATCAACCCTACCCTAGAAGTGAGACCAAACAAACTCCCTTTCACCTACTTGTGTAGTCGCAGTACATACTACATAATACCCTCACTGGTACAAAACCAATGTTACCTAGTTTTGTACCCAAGTAGAAAGACATCTACTTTACTTATGATCACAGTCCATGGTATCTTCTGCAGCAAAGTGGACAACAGAACCTTGCAGGTTCATGTGATAATGTACTTCACATGGACTAGGTAAATCGGGAAACAGTAGAGTACCGTGGACAGCTCAATTATATTTTGATTTTAATCAATCTTTTTCGGAAAAAAAAACATAATATCTATGTTTCATATGATCACTGTTCATGCAATCTGCTAAGTATCTATCAATTATGTCATACGCATGTGGATAGAAAGAAAGTGGGATAGGGACACGTAACTGAAAACAACTGCCAGTAACCGACCACCACTATACATATACACCCCAATCCCCTTTCTCAAGCTTTTTTCTTCTTTCTGCTGCTCTGAATCCCCCCTTTGCAACTCCCATCAATGAATTACAACTACTCACATTTCCACTACCCATCATCATCATCTCCTTCCCCTCCTCCTCAGCCACTACAACAAGTCCTAGCCCTCCCACCACCCCCTCAACCGCCACATTCAACTGACTTTCTGGCTTCAGGATTGACTCAGAAGCAAAGGAAGAAAAGGACCAAGTTGGTCCCTGTAGATGACAGCCCAGGGGGTAGTACAAGCAGCAGCGTGCCGAAAAGGAAGTATGCAAAACCGGACCCTGCCGCGCCTAAGATTACAAAACCTTGTAGTGAGTGTGGGAAGACTTTTTGGTCATGGAAGGCATTGTTTGGACATATGAGATGTCACCCTGAGCGTCATTGGCGAGGTATTAATCCTCCGCCTAACGTCAAGCGTTTGGAAATGACTGCAGCTGTTCCGGTACTACCGGATGGTTCTGAGTCTGTATCTGGAGTTGAAATGACTGAAGAGGATCATGAAGTTGCTGCTTGCTTGTTACTCTTAGCCAATGGAGGCCATGCAGTTGCGTTTCGGACACCGGAAGCGGAAGCTTTACTTCACCATACGGAACAAAGCGCGTATTACTCTGCCATTGTTGTTAGAGAAACTGAGGGTACTACTAACTGTAGATTTGAGTGTTCGTGTTGCAAGAAGGTGTTTAACTCGCACCAGGCTTTAGGAGGACACCGAGCCAGCCACAAGAACGTAAAAGGTTGTTTCGCCAATACTAGAGTTGAAGAAGATGAAGAAGGCCAAAACGCAGCAACCAGAGAAGGTGAATGTAGCATCACATGTTACAACGTGGAGCCAGATCCATCATCATCAATGGCATTAGTCATAAGACATAGCTGCAGTATTTGTGGAAAAGTGTTTGCCACCGGCCAGGCTTTAGGTGGACACATGAGATGTCATTGGGAAAAAACCGACGAACCACCATTAGTCCCTCTAAATCCTCAACCACAAGCTACGAACCATACTAGCCGTCATGCATTGGACTTGAACACACCCGCCCCTCTCGACCATGAACCCTCTTCCAGCAACTCATCCGGCCTCAGATTGGATTTAAGGTTATGTTTATGAAAACCAAAGACAAAAAAACATAGCCAGACCAAGACCGGTCTGAGCTTGGCTTTGTTGTACAATGTTGTTGTAAATTACTAACGTTAGGACTTGGGCTTGTGTTAAATTAGACCTGTGTAAAAATTGTCTGTCAGTTGCTACAAACTTTTTATGTAGTCTGTAGTTTAGAACATGTCCAGTTTGGCTAGTAAATTGTGAATTCTAATATATCGTTCGAAAGTTGCACATATTTAATTTTTTTTCTTTCGCGAATAATTATAAATGTTTTTCCAGTTAAACTTCGGACGAAAGAAATCGGGGAAGCCATGTCAGTCGTTGGGGATTCAATGTTTTTTAAAGTGGATGAAAGCAAAGGTGATTGTGCTTGGCACATTTACAGGGAAGCATGACTTGCATTTACAGATACCTTTGATTATTCTTCAGATTCCGAATCTTTAAATTTAGTGATGGTTGGAGAATCTGACAGCTACTTAAAGGATTCAGCAGATCCCTTGGCTGGCAAAACAAATGTTCTAGTTGTCATGAAATCGGACTATTCAAAATGACACAATTATTAGTCCAACTGATCCCTAAGAAATGGAAAACTACATTAAGATTTCCTCTGCGTGCTTTGGAAAATCAGAAATCAAAATGCAACCAGATCTCAAATATCAACAAACAGAAAATGATGAAATATTTAATAGGAAACACAGGTTGGAGAACATGGGGAATACATCAGCCAGCAGGTTCCCTCAAAAAAAAAAAAAAAAGATTACCCAGGATCTGAGGAACTCCCATAAAACCCAGATCCGAAGTCTCCTCACCTAATTTTCCAGATAATGTCAGATTATTAATTTTCACAAAAACAACAGCCGAAAGCTTATCTTGATCATTCATCAAACTACTGCTGCTCAACTCATCTCTTCAGTAATACACCTAATGGGTTACATTTTTCTTATTCAAAATTTATCATCTTGACATCACTCAGTTAACACTTATCAGTTCTGATCTAGTGATCTTCACAATGTCAATTAGCCGCACACAGACACATCACATTTAACAGTATTTAAGATGCATTTGGAGAGATCGAAAAAATGTAGAGAATTATGGGTTTGGATATGGATTAAGGCACCGTATAATTTTGGGAGTGGATCAAATAAAAAGGAGTGTTTAAAATAAAAAGTATAAAAAGATCATGTTTGCTTGTATAAAAATAAAGATCATGTACATTCATTTAATTCATCATACGTTCCAGATTAAATCACAATATTAAATGATTTTTAAATTAAAAATGGACAAATATGGAAACACAATATTTACATTAATCCTTAATAGCTTGT